>JANJGN010001586.1:0-126211 GCA_026770705.1 Isurus oxyrinchus
TATTTTATACAGTATCAGCCTTCTGCTCTAGGTCTTGAACCCAGTTTCCAATGAATAGACAGGTGCTTATTGCTTCTTTGGAAGGCTAGTGGAAAGCCTTATTGACCCTCCACTACCAGAATGATGCTTCTGTTCTGGGTTCTGAAATCCAAGCGTGGGACACTGAGCGCTATCATAAAGGATTCTTGGCAGGACAACCATCAGGTGTGATTTACTAAAATGTCTGATTCACAAAATAATTATGGTTTTGTGTTAATCCGCAAAAATCACTCACAATGAACTATCCTTGGGGTAAGGTCATTGAAGTTTTCAGCTGTCCTGTTATTTACCATTAACTTTCAGCTTAACCAGCGTTGACCAGATGTGACTCAAAGCGGCCAGGCAGCTGCAACTTTGTCCAGTGATAACAAAACTCCCCACTCAAAACTCCCCACGCAAAAACAATGTTACTCAAAGTGCTTCCTCCAGCATGTTCTGACCGGGGTTGGGATTGGGGTGGGGGGGGGAGATCGAACTGGTATGATTGCTGAGTTCTGAAGGGATTAGATGGTATAGACCAAGACAAGCTATCTCGGCCGGAATTGTAGGACCAGAGGGTCTGACCTGCACTTGCAGTTGGGGGGTTGGGGGGTTGGGGGGAGGGGGGGGGGGGGGGGGGGGGGGGGGGGATGGTGACGATGGTGTTGGGAATGGGGAGGCAGGTAAATTCCACCCTAATCTTCAATTTTTTCAGTGAGCAGATGGTTAATCAATGGGACAGGCTCCTTATGGGAGCCCAGAAGAGAGTTGAAGCAGTTAGTATTCATTTATTCAAATGCAAAGTTAACTGACTGATTTCAGAAATGACATTTTGAGAAGTAATTTATGAGTAATTATATGTGGCAAGTGGAGGATTAGTCAGAGGAGCAGCTGAATTTGAACACTTTCCAGCCCTGGGTCTGGTGCAGTTGTGGAGTAATTTATAGAGACCGGTCGCTGGGACTAGTCAACAGCTCCAGTATTGTTGTGTCACGTGACTATAGGAATGGTTGGAGATGAACTAAATGGATCTTGTTTTTCTTAACTAGTAAGTCCACTGTTCACATAAGACATGGAAACAGGGAGATATTAGTGAGGGCACTCACTATCCCAAATACACAGAATTATGTGACAATTGAATTGGTGAATATTTAGTCTGACACATTGTCACCCTAAGGCTATAGGAGCTGTAGGACATTGTTGTCATGGATGCTTTAAAAGGTATTTCCCCAAAAGTCACTGGTGAAGAACATATGTATGTGTGAGTGGGTATATTTTACTCTTAGAGTGTGTGACTCAATTTAAAATGACTCAACAGCAAAGCCTTTTCCATTAAAAAAAAAGGTTTAGTTTATTTCTCACTATTGCTCTGGGAGTTACTGTGGGCAGATTTTCCATTCACTTTGGCTGCTCTCCGTGTTTTCCCATCCTGCCTGCAATGATGCCAGCCACTGGCAGGACCCTAAAATCCCCCCCAAAGTTACTGCCGCTTACACCCGCAAAGTTTCGTTACAGGTGAAGATGAAAAGAATGCTTATAAAAATTGGATCAGCTCAGTCCATATTTGGTGTGGGCCCTGATGGTTTTCGAATTCAAGATGTTGCATTGTCTGAAGTCAAGGGCTTGAGGTTGTAGAGTTTCTGTAGCTGCGATGGCTTCCAGTGTCGAATTGCCAGAGATTGCTTTCACAGGTGAGCTTCGTGGGTGAAATCAGGGAGGAAAGGGTTCTGTAGGCGTGGCACTTTTAGCTGCTTACAGCAAACTAGTAGCAGTTTTGAGGCGCCTTTTTCTGTCTCTCCCTGGGTTGAAGGTGTTGTCTCCGCTTCTCTGAAGATGACTTTTATTAGATGGCTGTTCAAGGTGTTTCAAGATAGATGTGTGTCTCTCCAGGCCGCCTGCCCTTTTTGTAGTATCCCTGGCAGGCAAGACGGTCACTGTTATCATGTGACCGCATAAGAATACCACATCACCTTCCAAAAAAGGCTTTTCTCCCACCTGGGGTTCTGTGTTTGCGAAGGTACCATCAGGACCAGAGCTTTTCTGTCTATTTTTTGCAGCACTCACTGAATTTTCAAATGTCCTTTTTTTATCCATGTGACTGAGGAAGTCTCCTCTTTGTCTGGCTGAAGGGTTTCATTCCAAAAACCCACAAGGAGAAAGTCAGGTGGAGGCCACTTTGAAAAGTCTTCAGACTCAATCCAAAGTTTTTACAAACTCGGCCTTTAGAACAGTTTTCTAAAAATCAGTGATTTGATAACTGTGCGCGGTAACTGCCTGTCCTGTCCGTGCTGTCCCTCTGCCACACCCACCGAGTCCCACAGCCCTGCCTTTCCCCCACAGGCCTGTAAATGGTTTCTCTTCAGGAAATGGTCCAATCCTCTTTTGAAATCCATGACTGAATCAGCCCTCCCCACACTCTCAGGGAGCCTATTCCAGGCCGGGCCAAAGGACTCTCATTATGAAAGGGTGTTCGTGTTTCCAGAAAACCATGTTCGCTGCAATCATCTCCAGACAGAGTCTTCTGGAAAATATGTTTCAGCAATGGACAATTCCTGCAAAAGTACTGCAGCTGAAGTCCTTTACTTCAGTCTCTGTGCGCGTGGGGGATGTGTAGAGGTATTTCTATGTATTTCGGTGAATGCACGGTTAGCAGTCGTGCTGTAACTGATAGGTCAGGTTTCATGTTGACATCGTGAAGACTTGGTTATTATTAAGCATTGTTTCTCACGCTTGGTTTCTTAGCCGGTGTGACTGGGGATCCTGGAGGTCAAACAACACAGTCAGTTTGTAGAAACTGCCACCCACTGAAGATGCCAAGATTGGTAAAACAGACATCACGTGTACATTACCAGGAAGAAGTGTAAGGGCCAAAGTGATTGCAACCATTTACCTGCGCAGTAAAACATCGCCCCCTTCAGTAAGTACAAATGACAACAGCTTCTCCTCTTACAGAAAACAAGTTCAGATGAAACCTCCCTCTGAAAACGCTAAGAATTATGGTTATAACCCATTTCCCCTGACTCAACGCGTCTGTGTTAGAAACCATGTGAACTGCTAATCGAGTTAATCTGCTGTGTAAACAGCAGAGGTACACGGCTATCGGTCCAGGTTGCGTGCCAGCCACCACTCAGCTCGTGGTGCTCCGGCCTTGGAGTCATAAAGTTCTGGGTTCCAGCCCCACCCCAGGGCTTCAGTGCAAAAATTAATTCGGACACTACAGGACTGAGGGAGTGCTGCCCTGTTGGAGGTGCTGTCTGACATTAAACTGAGGCCCGGTCTGCTGGCTCGGATTGGGACAGAAGATCTCGTGACACAATTTCGAAGATAAACAGGGGAGTTCACCCTGCTGTCCTGGCCAATATTTATCCCTCAGCCAACATCACAAAAGCAGATTACCTGGTTATCGTCGTTTGTGGGAGTTTGCTATGTGCAACTTTCATTCTAGATGGTGAAGGCTGATGCAGCTGATATCCTGGCATTCCTGTCAGGTACACAAGAAGCAGTGTCATCGTACTGTACGGGCTGGCAAGTTGAATGGCCAACACATGGCACCAGATAAGGGAATTGATTCTGCCAACCAGCAAAAATGCGTTTTCCATTAACTAGCCCCAAGCAGAATCTTTTCAAAGCCAATAGCTCAGAACCATTTGGGGTGATTTTCCCAAACTGTGGGTCATCACCTCCCCCCAGTGGGGGTCACAGGGCGAGATATGGGCCTTTGAGTTCCGAAGCAGTCATGGATCTCGGGTTGACTGTTAACAGCTACTAGGCCCCTTTAAATCTTACTTTTTGTCCCCAAGCACCCCGACCCCCCACCCCCCAGCCCCCAAACCCCCACCCACCACACCCCGACCCCCCACCCCACCCCCGTTGGTGGGCGTGGTCTAGCGGACAGATCTTTGAGGCCTGATTGCTGCTGCAAAAAAAAGCCTGTGGAAAGCTAGGGGTTATTTTTTAAAGCACACCCCCCCCCCCCAGCGCCCCCCCTCCCCACCCACCAGCCCCCAAACCCCCACCCACCACACCCCACCCCAACCCCCACCCCTCCCCACCCACCACACCCCACCCCAACCCCCAGCCCCGACCCCCCACAACAACCACCACCCACCCCCCAGCCCCCAAACCCCCACCCACCACCCCCCACCCCCCAGCCCCAAACCCCCACCCCCCAGCCCCCAAACCCCCACACACCACACCCCAACCACCAGCCCCGACCCCCCACAACCATCACCCCCCAGCCCCCAGCCCCAACCCCCCCCACCCCCCAGTCCCCACCCACCATCCCCCAGCCCCCACACCCCCCCCACCACCCCCCACGCCCCAGCCCCCACCCCCCCGCCACCCCCCAGTCCCCCAGCCCCCACACCCCCCCACCACCCCCCACGCCCCAGCCCCAAACTCCCATCCACCACACCCCAACCCCCAGCCCTGACCCCCCACAACCACCACCACCCACCCCCCAGCCCCCAAACCCCCACCCACCACACCCCAAACCCCAGCCCCCACCCCTCCCCACACACTACCCCCCACCCCCCAGCCCCCAAACCCCCACCCACCACACCCCAAACCCCAGCCCCGACCCCCCACACCCACCACCACCCACCCTCCAGCCCCAAACCCCCACCCACCACCCCTCACCCCCCACCCCCCAGCCCCAAACTCCCACCCACCTCCCCCCCACCCCCCAGCCCCCAGCCCGCACCCCCCCACCCACCACCCCCCACCCCCCCATTAGTTAAACACAATTCTCCCTGTCCCCTCCACCACCCCCCCCCCCCCCCACCGCTTACAGCTGAAGTACCCACCCCTCCCCCCCGCAGGTGCCACACGGTGTGTGTAACGGTAAAATGGGGTCACAGCGGGAATACGTTTGGGGAGCTCTGACGCAGGAGACTAGCTACTGGGCGTCTCCATTCTCTCTGAGTGACAGAGTCGGTGTTATCAGTGAGAGAAAGACAGGTTTACATTTCTAATGATGCCTTTCACAACCCCAGACTATTCCAAAATGTTTCACCGCTAATGGGACACCATTGAAGTGTAGACGATGGGACTCCCTATCCACATTTTCCCAAACATTAGTAGGCATCAGCCCCCAAATTAATGTTTCCAGTGTAGAGAAAATGTAAAATCGGTTATTTTGGGGGGTGGGGAGAGGGGGAATAAGGCAAGAAATCTAGAACTGGTCTTCAAATCCAAGGGCAGCCTCCCCAGTTCTCATTATTCCCAATTTAAACAATAGGATATGGGAGAGTGACCCTGTAACTACAGTCCCTTACCCGTGTGATCTGTTACTATCCGGTTAGGGACCTGTAACTACAGTCCCATACCCGTGTGATCTGTTACTATCCGGTTAGGGACCTGTAACTACAGTCCCTTACCCGTGTGATGTGTTACTATCCGGTAAGGGACCTGTAACTACAATCCCTTACCCGTGTGATGTGTTACTATCCGGTTAGCGACCTGTAACTACAGTCCCTTACCCGTGTGATCTGTTACTATCCGGTTAGGGACCTGTAACTACAGTCCCTTACCCGTGTGATCTGTTACTATCCGGTTAGGGACCTGTAACTACAGTCCCTTACCCGTGTGATCTGTTACTATCCGGTTAGCGACCTGTAACTGCAATCCCTTACCCGTGTGATCTGTTACTATCCGGTTAGCGACCTGTAACTACAGTCCCTTACCCGTGTGATCTGTTACTATCCGGTTAGGGACCTGTAACTACAGTCCCTTACCCGTGTGATCTGTTACTATCCGGTTAGGGACCTGTAACTACAGTCCCTTACCCGTGTGATGTGTTACTATCCGGTTAGGGACCTGTAACTACAGTCCCTTACCCGTGTGATCTGTTACTATCCGGTTAGCGACCTGTAACTACAGTCCCGTACCCGTGTGATCTGTTACTATCCGGTTAGCGACCTGTAACTACAGTCCCTTACCCGTGTGATCTGTTACTATCCGGTTAGGGACCTGTAACTGCAATCCCTTACCTGTGTGATGTGTTACTATCCGGTTAGGGACCTGTAACTACAGTCCCTTACCCGTGTTATCTGTTACTATCCGGTTAGGGACCTGTAACTACAGTCCCTTACCCGTGTGATCTGTTACTATCCGGTTAGGGACCTGTAACTGCAATCCCTTACCCGTGTGATGTGTTACTATCCGGTTAGGGACCTGTAACTACAGTCCCTAACCCGTGTGATGTGTTACTATCCGGTTAGGGACCTGTAACTACAGTCCCTTACCCGTGTGATCTGTTACTATCCGGTTAGGGACCTGTAACTGCAATCCCTTACCCGTGTGATCTGTTACTATCCGGTTAGCGACCTGTAACTACAGTCCCTTACCCGTGTGATCTGTTACTATCCGGTTAGCAACCTGTAACTACAGTCCCTTACCCGTGTGATCTGTTACTATCCGGTTAGGGACCTGTAACTACAATCCCTTACCCGTGTGATCTGTTACTATCCGGTTAGGGACATGTAACTGCAATCCCATACCCGTGTGATCTGTTACTATCCGGTTAGCGACCTGTAACTACAGTAACTTACCCGTGTGATCTGTTACTATCCGGTTAGGGACCTGTAACTACAGTCCCTTACCCGTGTGATGCGTTACTATCCGGTTAGCGACCTGTAACTACAGTCCCTTACCCGTGTGATCTGTTACTATCCGGTTAGGGACCTGTAACTACAGTCCCTTACCCGTGTGATCTGTTACTATCCGGTTAGCGACCTGTAACTACAGTCCCTTACCCGTGTGATCTGTTACTATCCGGTTAGGGACCTGTAACTACAGTCCCTTACCCGTGTGATGTGTTACTATCCGGTTAGGGACCTGTAACTACAGTCTCTTACCCGTGTGATCTGTTACTATCCGGTTAGCGACCTGTAACTGCAATCCCTTACCCGTGTGATCTGTTACTATCCGGTTAGGGACCTGTAACTACAGTCCCTTACCCGTGTGATCTGTTACTATCCGGTTAGGGACCTGTAACTACAGTCCCTTACCCGTGTGATGTGTTACTATCCGGTTAGGGACCTGTAACTGCAATCCCTTACCCGTGTGATCTGTTACTATCCGGTTAGCGACCTGTAACTACAGTCCCTTACCCGTGTGATCTGTTACTATCCGGTTAGGGACCTGTAACTACAGTCCCTTGCCCGTGTGATCTGTTACTATCCGGTGAGCGACCTGTAACTACAGTCCCTTACCCGTGTGATCTGTTACTATCCGGTTAGGGACCTGTAACTACAGTCCCTTACCCGTGTGATGTGTTACTATCCGGTTAGGGACCTGTAACTACAGTCTCTTACCCGTGTGATGTGTTACTATCCGGTTAGCGACCTGTAACTGCAATCCCTTACCTGTGTGATCTGTTACTATCCGGTTAGGGACCTGTAACTACAGTCCCTTACCCGTGTGATGTGTTACTATCCGGTTAGGGACCTGTAACTACAGTCCCTTACCCGTGTGATGTGTTACTATCCGGTTAGGGACCTGTAACTACAGTCCCTTACCCGTGTGATCTGTTACTATCCGGTTAGGGACCTGTAACTGCAATCCCTTACCCGTGTGATCTGTTACTATCCGGTTAGCGACCTGTAACTACACTCCCTTACCCGTGTGATCTGTTACTATCCGGTTAGCAACCTGTAACTACAGTCCCTTACCCGTGTGATCTGTTACTATCCGGTTAGGGACCTGTAACTACAATCCCTTACCCGTGTGATCTGTTACTATCCGGTTAGGGACATGTAACTGCAATCCCTTACCCGTGTGATCTGTTACTATCCGGTTAGGGACCTGTAACTGCAATCCCTTACCCGTGTGATCTGTTACTATCCGGTTAGGGACCTGTAACTACAGTCCCTTACCCGTGTGATCTGTTACTATCCGGTTAGCGACCTGTAACTACAGTCCCTTACCCGTGTGATCTGTTACTATCCGGTTAGGGACCTGTAACTACAGTCCCTTACCCGTGTGATGTGTTACTATCCGGTTAGCGACCTGTAACTACAGTCCCTTACCCGTGTGATCTGTTACTATCCGGTTAGGGACCTGTAACTACAGTCCCTTACCCGTGTGATCTGTTACTATCCGGTTAGCGACCTGTAACTACAGTCCCTTACCCGTGTGATCTGTTACTATCCGGTTAGGGACCTGTAACTACAGTCCCTTACCCGTGTGATGTGTTACTATCCGGTTAGGGACCTGTAACTACAGTCTCTTACCCGTGTGATCTGTTACTATCCGGTTAGCGACCTGTAACTGCAATCCCTTACCCGTGTGATCTGTTACTATCCGGTTAGGGACCTGTAACTACAGTCCCTTACCCGTGTGATCTGTTACTATCCGGTTAGGGACCTGTAACTACAGTCCCTTACCCGTGTGATGTGTTACTATCCGGTTAGGGACCTGTAACTGCAATCCCTTACCCGTGTGATCTGTTACTATCCGGTTAGCGACCTGTAACTACAGTCCCTTACCCGTGTGATCTGTTACTATCCGGTTAGGGACCTGTAACTACAGTCTCTTGCCCGTGTGATCTGTTACTATCCGGTTAGCGACCTGTAACTACAGTCCCTTACCCGTGTGATCTGTTACTATCCGGTTAGGGACCTGTAACTACAGTCCCTTACCCGTGTGATGTGTTACTATCCGGTTAGGGACCTGTAACTACAGTCTCTTACCTGTGTGATGTGTTACTATCCGGTTAGCGACCTGTAACTGCAATCCCTTACCTGTGTGATCTGTTACTATCCGGTTAGGGACCTGTAACTACAGTCCCTTACCCGTGTGATCTGTTACTATCCGGTTAGGGACCTGTAACTACAGTCCCTTACCCGTGTGATGTGTTACTATCCGGTTAGGGACCTGTAACTACAATCCCTTACCCGTGTGATCTGTTACTATCCGGTTAGGGACCTGTAACTACAGTCCCTTACCCGTGTGACGTGTTACTCTCCGGTTAGGGACCTGTAACTACAGTCCCATACCCGTGTGATCTGTTAGTATCCGGTTAGCGACCTGTAACTGCAATCCCTTACCTGTGTGATCTGTTACTATCCGGTTAGGGACCTGTAACTACAGTCCCTTACCCGTGTGATCTGTTACTATCCGGTTAGGGACCTGTAACTGCAATCCCTTACCCGTGTGATCTGTTACTATCCGGTTAGGGACCTGTAACTACAGTCCCTTACCAGTGTGATCTGTTACTATCCGGTTAGGGACCTGTAACTACAGTCCCTTACCCGTGTGATCTGTTACTATCCGGTTAGGGACCTGTAACTACAATCCCTTACCCGTGTGATCTGTTACTATCCGGTTAGGGACCTGTAACTGCAATCCTTACCCGTGTGATCTGTTACTATCCGGTTAGGGACCTGTAACTGCAATCCCTTACCCGTGTGATCTGTTACTATCCGGTTAGGGACCTGTAACTACAGTCCCTTACCCGTGTGATCTGTTACTATCCGGTTAGCGACCTGTAACTACAGTCCCTTACCCGTGTGATCTGTTACTATCCGGTTAGCGACCTGTAACTACAGTCCCTTACCCGTGTGATCTGTTACTATCCGGTTAGGGACCTGTAACTGCAATCCCTTACCCGTGTGATCTGTTAGTATCCGGTTAGGGACCTGTAACTACAGTCCCTTACCCGTGTGATGTGTTACTATCCGGTTAGGGACCTGTAACTACAGTCCCTTACCCGTGTGATGTGTTACTATCCGGTTAGGGACCTGTAACTACAGTCCCTTACCCGTGTGATGTGTTACTATCCGGTTAGGGACCTGTAACTACAGTCCCTTACCCGTGTGATCTGTTACTATCCGGTTAGGGACCTGTAACTACAGTCCCTTACCCGTGTGATGTGTTACTATCCGGTTAGGGACCTGTAACTACAGTCCCTTACCCGTGTGATCTGTTACTATCCGGTTAGCGACCTGTAACTGCAATCCCTTACCCGTGTGATGTGTTACTATCCGGTTAGGGAGCTGTAACTACAGTCCCTTACCCGTGTGATCTGTTACTATCCAGTTAGGGACCTGTAACTGCAATCCCTTACCCGTGTGATGTGTTACTATCCGGATAGGGACCTGCAACTACAGTCCCTTACCCGTGTGATCTGTTACTATCCGGTTAGCGACCTGTAACTACAGTCCCTTACCCGTGTGATCTGTTACTATCCGGTTAGCGACCAGTAACTGCAATCCCTTACCCGTGTGATCTGTTACTATCCGGTTAGGGACCTGTAACTACAGTCCCTTACCCGTGTGATCTGTTACTATACGGTTAGGGACCTGTAACTACAGTCCCTTACCCGTGTGATCTGTTACTATCCGGTAAGGACCTGTAACTACAGTCCCTTACCCGTGTGATCTGTTACTATCCGGTTAGGGACCTGTAACTGCAATCCCTTACCCGTGTGATCTGTTACTATCCGGTTAGGGACCTGTAACTACAGTCCCTTACCCGTGTGATCTGTTACTATCCGGTTAGGGACCTGTAACTGCAATCCCTTACCCGTGTGATCTGTTACTATCCGGTTAGGGACCTGTAACTACAGTCCCTTACCCATGTGATCTGTTACTATCCGGTTAGGGACCTGTAACTGCAATCCCTTACCCGTGTGATGTGTTACTATCCGGTTAGGGACCTGTAACTACAGTCCCTTACCCGTGTGATCTGTTACTATCCGGTTAGCGACCTGTAACTACAGTCCCTTACCCGAGTGATCTGTTACTATCCGGTTTGCAACCTGTAACTGCAAACCCTTACCCGTGTGATCTGTTACTATCCGGTTAGGGACCTGTAACTACAGTCCCTTACCCGTGTGATCTGTTACTATCCGGTTAGGGACCTGTAACTAAAGACCCTTACCCGTGTGATCTGTTACTATCCGGTTAGGGACCTGTAACTACAGTCCCTTACCCATGTGATGTGTTACTATCCGGTTAGGGACCTGTAACTTCAGTCCCTTACCCGTGTGATCTGTTACTATCCGGTTAGGGACCTGTAACTGCAATCCCTTACCCGTGTGATCTGTTACTATCCGGTTAGGGACCTGTAACTACAGTCCCTTACCCGTGTGATCTGTTACTATCCGGTTAGGGACCTGTAACTGCAATCCCTTACCCGTGTGATCTGTTACTATCCGGTTAGGGACCTGTAACTACAGTTCCTTACCCGTGTGATCTGTTACTATCCGGTTAGGGACCTGTAACTGCAATCCCTTACCCGTGTGATCTGTTACTATCCGGTTAGGGACCTGTAACTACAGTCCCTTACCCGTGTGATCTGTTACTATCCGGTTAGGGACCTGTAACTGCAATCCCTTACCCGTGTGATCTGTTACTATCCGGTTAGCGACCTGTAACTGCAATCCCTTACCCGTGTGATGTCTTACTATCCGGTTAGGGACCTGTAACTGCAATCCCTTACCCGTGTGATGTGTTACTATCCGGTTAGGGACCTGTAACTGCAATCCCTTACCCGTGTGATCTGTTACTATCCGGTTAGGGACCTGTAACTACAGTCCCTTACCCGTGTGATGTGTTACTATCCGGTTAGGGACCTGTAACTGCAATCCCTTACCCGTGTGATCTGTTACTATCCGGTTAGGGACCTGTAACTACAGTCCCTTACCCGTGTGATCTGTTACTATCCGGTTAGGGACCTGTAACTGCAATCCCTTACCCGTGTGATGTGTTACTATCCGGTTAGGGACCTGTAACTACAGTCCCTTACCCGTGTTATCTGTTACTATCCGGTTAGGGACCTGTAACTACAGTCCCTTACCCGTGTGATCTGTTACTATCCGGTTAGGGACCTGTAACTGCAATCCCTTACCCGTGTGATGTGTTACTATCCGGTTAGGGACCTGTAACTACAGTCCCTTACCCGTGTGATGTGTTACTATCCGGTTAGGGACCTGTAACTACAGTCCCTTACCCGTGTGATCTGTTACTATCCGGTTAGGGACCTGTAACTGCAATCCCTTACCCGTGTGATCTGTTACTATCCGGTTAGCGACCTGTAACTACAGTCCCTTACCCGTGTGATCTGTTACTATCCGGTTAGCAACCTGTAACTACAGTCCCTTACCCGTGTGATCTGTTACTATCCGGTTAGGGACCTGTAACTACAATCCCTTACCCGTGTGATCTGTTACTATCCGGTTAGGGACATGTAACTGCAATCCCTTACCCGTGTGATCTGTTACTATCCGGTTAGGGACCTGTAACTGCAATCCCTTACCCGTGTGATCTGTTACTATCCGGTTAGGGACCTGTAACTACAGTCCCTTACCCGTGTGATCTGTTACTATCCGGTTAGCGACCTGTAACTACAGTCCCTTACCCGTGTGATCTGTTACTATCCGGTTAGGGACCTGTAACTACAGTCCCTTACCCGTGTGATGTGTTACTATCCGGTTAGCGACCTGTAACTACAGTCCCTTACCCGTGTGATCTGTTACTATCCGGTTAGGGACCTGTAACTACAGTCCCTTACCCGTGTGATCTGTTACTATCCGGTTAGCGACCTGTAACTACAGTCCCTTACCCGTGTGATCTGTTACTATCCGGTTAGGGACCTGTAACTACAGTCCCTTACCCGTGTGATGTGTTACTATCCGGTTAGGGACCTGTAACTACAGTCTCTTACCCGTGTGATCTGTTACTATCCGGTTAGCGACCTGTAACTGCAATCCCTTACCCGTGTGATCTGTTACTATCCGGTTAGGGACCTGTAACTACAGTCCCTTACCCGTGTGATCTGTTACTATCCGGTTAGGGACCTGTAACTACAGTCCCTTACCCGTGTGATGTGTTACTATCCGGTTAGGGACCTGTAACTGCAATCCCTTACCCGTGTGATCTGTTACTATCCGGTTAGCGACCTGTAACTACAGTCCCTTACCCGTGTGATCTGTTACTATCCGGTTAGGGACCTGTAACTACAGTCCCTTGCCCGTGTGATCTGTTACTATCCGGTTAGCGACCTGTAACTACAGTCCCTTACCCGTGTGATCTGTTACTATCCGGTTAGGGACCTGTAACTACAGTCCCTTACCCGTGTGATGTGTTACTATCCGGTTAGGGACCTGTAACTACAGTCTCTTACCCGTGTGATGTGTTACTATCCGGTTAGCGACCTGTAACTGCAATCCCTTACCTGTGTGATCTGTTACTATCCGGTTAGGGACCTGTAACTACAGTCCCTTACCCGTGTGATGTGTTACTATCCGGTTAGGGACCTGTAACTACAGTCCCTTACCCGTGTGATGTGTTACTATCCGGTTAGGGACCTGTAACTACAGTCCCTTACCCGTGTGATCTGTTACTATCCGGTTAGGGACCTGTAACTGCAATCCCTTACCCGTGTGATCTGTTACTATCCGGTTAGCGACCTGTAACTACACTCCCTTACCCGTGTGATCTGTTACTATCCGGTTAGCAACCTGTAACTACAGTCCCTTACCCGTGTGATCTGTTACTATCCGGTTAGGGACCTGTAACTACAATCCCTTACCCGTGTGATCTGTTACTATCCGGTTAGGGACATGTAACTGCAATCCCTTACCCGTGTGATCTGTTACTATCCGGTTAGGGACCTGTAACTGCAATCCCTTACCCGTGTGATCTGTTACTATCCGGTTAGGGACCTGTAACTACAGTCCCTTACCCGTGTGATCTGTTACTATCCGGTTAGCGACCTGTAACTACAGTCCCTTACCCGTGTGATCTGTTACTATCCGGTTAGGGACCTGTAACTACAGTCCCTTACCCGTGTGATGTGTTACTATCCGGTTAGCGACCTGTAACTACAGTCCCTTACCCGTGTGATCTGTTACTATCCGGTTAGGGACCTGTAACTACAGTCCCTTACCCGTGTGATCTGTTACTATCCGGTTAGCGACCTGTAACTACAGTCCCTTACCCGTGTGATCTGTTACTATCCGGTTAGGGACCTGTAACTACAGTCCCTTACCCGTGTGATGTGTTACTATCCGGTTAGGGACCTGTAACTACAGTCTCTTACCCGTGTGATCTGTTACTATCCGGTTAGCGACCTGTAACTGCAATCCCTTACCCGTGTGATCTGTTACTATCCGGTTAGGGACCTGTAACTACAGTCCCTTACCCGTGTGATCTGTTACTATCCGGTTAGGGACCTGTAACTACAGTCCCTTACCCGTGTGATGTGTTACTATCCGGTTAGGGACCTGTAACTGCAATCCCTTACCCGTGTGATCTGTTACTATCCTGTTAGCGACCTGTAACTACAGTCCCTTACCCGTGTGATCTGTTACTATCCGGTTAGGGACCTGTAACTACAGTCCCTTGCCCTTGTGATCTGTTACTATCCGGTTAGCGACCTGTAACTACAGTCCCTTACCCGTGTGATCTGTTACTATGCGGTTAGGGACCTGTAACTACAGTCCCTTACCCGTGTGATGTGTTACTATCCGGTTAGGGACCTGTAACTACAGTCTCTTACCCGTGTGATGTGTTACTATCCGGTTAGCGACCTGTAACTGCAATCCCTTACCTGTGTGATCTGTTACTATCCGGTTAGGGACCTGTAACTACAGTCCCTTACCCGTGTGATCTGTTACTATCCGGTTAGGGACCTGTAACTACAGTCCCTTACCCGTGTGATGTGTTACTATCCGGTTAGGGACCTGTAACTACAATCCCTTACCCGTGTGATCTGTTACTATCCGGTTAGGGACCTGTAACTACAGTCCCTTACCCGTGTGATGTGTTACTATCCGGTTAGGGACCTGTAACTACAGTCCCTTACCCGTGTGATCTGTTACTATCCGGTTAGCGACCTGTAACTGCAATCCCTTACCTGTGTGATGTGTTACTATCCGGTTAGGGACCTGTAACTACAGTCCCTTACCCGTGTGATCTGTTACTATCCAGTTAGGGACCTGTAACTGCAATCCCTTACCCGTGTGATGTGTTACTATCCGGATAGGGACCTGCAACTACAGTCCCTTACCCGTGTGATCTGTTACTATCCGGTTAGCGACCTGTAACTACAGTCCCTTACCCGTGTGATCTGTTACTATCCGGTTAGCGACCAGTAACTGCAATCCCTTACCCGTGTGATCTGTTACTATCCGGTTAGGGACCTGTAACTACAGTCCCTTACCCGTGTGATTTGTTACTATACGGTTAGGGACCTGTAACTACAGTCCCTTACCCGTGTGATCTGTTACTATCCGGTAAGGACCTGTAACTACAGTCCCTTACCCGTGTGATCTGTTACTATCCGGTTAGGGACCTGTAACTGCAATCCCTTACCCGTGTGATCTGTTACTATCCGGTTAGGGACCTGTAACTACAGTCCCTTACCCGTGTGATCTGTTACTATCCGGTTAGGGACCTGTAACTGCAATCCCTTACCCGTGTGATCTGTTACTATCCGGTTAGGGACCTGTAACTACAGTCCCTTACCCATGTGATCTGTTACTATCCGGTTAGGGACCTGTAACTGCAATCCCTTACCCGTGTGATGTGTTACTATCCGGTTAGGGACCTGTAACTACAGTCCCTTACCCGTGTGATCTGTTACTATCCGGTTAGCGACCTGTAACTACAGTCCCTTACCCGTGTGATCTGTTACTATCCGGTTTGCAACCTGTAACTGCAAACCCTTACCCGTGTGATCTGTTACTATCCGGTTAGGGACCTGTAACTACAGTCCCTTACCCGTGTGATCTGTTACTATCCGGTTAGGGACCTGTAACTACAGACCCTTACCCGTGTGATCTGTTACTATCCGGTTAGGGACCTGTAACTACAGTCCCTTACCCATGTGATGTGTTACTATCCGGTTAGGGACCTGTAACTTCAGTCCCTTACCCGTGTGATCTGTTACTATCCGGTTAGGGACCTGTAACTGCAATCCCTTACCCGTGTGATCTGTTACTATCCGGTTAGGGACCTGTAACTACAGTCCCTTACCCGTGTGATCTGTTACTATCCGGTTAGGGACCTGTAACTGCAATCCCTTACCCGTGTGATCTGTTACTATCCGGTTAGGGACCTGTAACTACAGTTCCTTACCCGTGTGATCTGTTACTATCCGGTTAGGGACCTGTAACTGCAATACCTTACCCGTGTGATCTGTTACTATCCGGTTAGGGACCTGTAACTACAGTCCCTTACCCGTGTGATCTGTTACTATCCGGTTAGGGACCTGTAACTGCAATCCCATACCCGTGTGATCTGTTACTATCCGGTTAGCGACCTGTAACTGCAATCCCTTACCCGTGTGATGTCTTACTATCCGGTTAGGGACCTGTAACTGCAATCCCTTACCCGTGTGATGTGTTACTATCCGGTTAGGGACCTGTAACTGCAATCCCTTACCCATGTAATCTGTTACTATCCGGTTAGGGACCTGTAACTACAGTCCCTTACCCGTGTGATGTGTTACTATCCGGTTAGGGACCTGTAACTGCAATCCCTTACCCGTGTGATCTGTTACTATCCGGTTAGGGACCTGTAACTACAGTCCCTTACCCGTGTGATCTGTTACTATCCGGTTAGGGACCTGTAACTGCAATCCCTTACCCGTGTGTGTGTTACTATCCGGTTAGGGACCTGTAACTACAGTCCCTTACCAGTGTTATCTGTTACTATCCGGTTAGGGACCTGTAACTACAGTCCCTTACCCGTGTGATCTGTTACTATCCGGTTAGGGACCTGTAACTGCAATCCCTTACCCGTGTGATGTGTTACTATCCGGTTAGGGACCTGTAACTACAGTCCCTTACCCGTGTGATGTGTTACTATCCGGTTAGGGACCTGTAACTACAGTCCCTTACCCGTGTGATCTGTTACTATCCGGTTAGGGACCTGTAACTGCAATCCCTTACCCGTGTGATCTGTTACTATCCGGTTAGCGACCTGTAACTACAGTCCCTTACCCGTGTGATCTGTTACTATCCGGTTAGCAACCTGTAACTACAGTCCCTTACCCGTGTGATCTGTTACTATCCGGTTAGGGACCTGTAACTACAATCCCTTACCCGTGTGATCTGTTACTATCCGGTTAGGGACATGTAACTGCAATCCCTTACCCGTGTGATCTGTTACTATCCGGTTAGGGACCTGTAACTGCAATCCCTTACCCGTGTGATCTGTTACTATCCGGTTAGGGACCTGTAACTACAGTCCCTTACCCGTGTGATCTGTTACTATCCGGTTAGCGACCTGTAACTACAGTCCCTTACCCGTGTGATCTGTTACTATCCGGTTAGGGACCTGTAACTACAGTCCCTTACCCGTGTGATGTGTTACTATCCGGTTAGCGACCTGTAACTACAGTCCCTTACCCGTGTGATCTGTTACTATCCGGTTAGGGACCTGTAACTACAGTCCCTTACCCGTGTGATCTGTTACTATCCGGTTAGCGACCTGTAACTACAGTCCCTTACCCGTGTGATCTGTTACTATCCGGTTAGGGACCTGTAACTACAGTCCCTTACCCGTGTGATGTGTTACTATCCGGTTAGGGACCTGTAACTACAGTCTCTTACCCGTGTGATCTGTTACTATCCGGTTAGCGACCTGTAACTGCAATCCCTTACCCGTGTGATCTGTTACTATCCGGTTAGGGACCTGTAACTACAGTCCCTTACCCGTGTGATCTGTTACTATCCGGTAAGGGACCTGTAACTACAGTCCCTTACCCGTGTGATGTGTTACTATCCGGTGAGGGACCTGTAACTGCAATCCCTTACCCGTGTGATCTGTTACTATCCGGTTAGCGACCTGTAACTACAGTCCCTTACCCGTGTGATCTGTTACTATCCGGTTAGGGACCTGTAACTACAGTCCCTTGCCCGTGTGATCTGTTACTATCCGGTTAGCGACCTGTAACTACAGTCCCTTACCCGTGTGATCTGTTACTATCCGGTTAGGGACCTGTAACTACAGTCCCTTACCCGTGTGATGTGTTACTATCCGGTTAGGGACCTGTAACTACAGTCTCTTACCCGTGTGATGTGTTACTATCCGGTTAGCGACCTGTAACTGCAATCCCTTACCTGTGTGATCTGTTACTATCCGGTTAGGGACCTGTAACTACAGTCCCTTACCCGTGTGATGTGTTACTATCCGGTTAGGGACCTGTAACTACAGTCCCTTACCCGTGTGATGTGTTACTATCCGGTTAGGGACCTGTAACTACAGTCCCTTACCCGTGTGATCTGTTACTATCCGGTTAGGGACCTGTAACTGCAATCCCTTACCTGTGTGATCTGTTACTATCCGGTTAGCGACCTGTAACTACAGTCCCTTACCCGTGTGATCTGTTACTATCCGGTTAGCAACCTGTAACTACAGTCCCTTACCCGTGTGATCTGTTACTATCCGGTTAGGCACCTGTAACTACAATCCCTTACCCGTGTGATCTGTTACTATCCGGTTAGGGACATGTAACTGCAATCCCTTACCCGTGTGATCTGTTACTATCCGGTTAGGGACCTGTAACTGCAATCCCTTACCCGTGTGATCTGTTACTATCCGGTTAGGGACCTGTAACTACAGTCCCTTACCCGTGTGATCTGTTACTATCCGGTTAGCGACCTGTAACTACAGTCCCTTACCCGTGTGATCTGTTACTATCCGGTTAGGGACCTGTAACTACAGTCCCTTACCCGTGTGATGTGTTACTATCCGGTTAGCGACCTGTAACTACAGTCCCTTACCCGTGTGATCTGTTACTATCCGGTTAGGGACCTGTAACTACAGTCCCTTACCCGTGTGATCTGTTACTATCCGGTTAGCGACCTGTAACTACAGTCCCTTACCCGTGTGATCTGTTACTATCCGGTTAGGGACCTGTAACTACAGTCCCTTACCCGTGTGATGTGTTACTATCCGGTTAGGGACCTGTAACTACAGTCCCTTACCCGTGTGATGTGTTACTATCCGGTTAGGGACCTGTAACTGCAATCCCTTACCCGTGTGATCTGTTACTATCCGGTTAGCGACCTGTAACTACAGTCCCTTACCCGTGTGATCTGTTACTATCCGGTTAGGGACCTGTAACTACAGTCCCTTGCCCGTGTGATCTGTTACTATCCGGTTAGCGACCTGTAACTACAGTCCCTTACCCGTGTGATCTGTTACTATCCGGTTAGGGACCTGTAACTACAGTCCCTTACCCGTGTGATGTGTTACTATCCGGTTAGGGACCTGTAACTACAGTCTCTTACCCGTGTGATGTGTTACTATCCGGTTAGCGACCTGTAACTGCAATCCCTTACCTGTGTGATCTGTTACTATCCGGTTAGGGACCTGTAACTACAGTCCCTTACCCGTGTGATCTGTTACTATCCGGTTAGGGACCTGCAACTACAGGCCCTTACCCGTGTGATGTGTTACTATCCGGTTAGGGACCTGTAACTACAATCCCTTACCCGTGTGATCTGTTACTATCCGGTTAGGGACCTGTAACTACAGTCCCTTACCCGTGTGATGTGTTACTCTCCGGTTAGGGACCTGTAACTACAGTCCCATACCCGTGTGATCTGTTACTATCCGGTTAGCGACCTGTAACTGCAATCCCTTACCTGTGTGATCTGTTACTATCCGGTTAGGGACCTGTAACTACAGTCCCTTACCCGTGTGATCTGTTACTATCCGGTTAGGGACCTGTAACTGCAATCCCTTACCCGTGTGATCTGTTACTATCCGGTTAGGGACCTGTAACTACAGTCCCTTACCAGTGTGATCTGTTACTATCCGGTTAGGGACCTGTAACTACAGTCCCTTACCCGTGTGATCTGTTACTATCCGGTTAGGGACCTGTAACTACAATCCCTTACCCGTGTGATCTGTTACTATCCGGTTAGGGACCTGTAACTGCAATCCTTACCCGTGTGATCTGTTACTATCCGGTTAGGGACCTGTAACTGCAATCCCTTACCCGTGTGATCTGTTACTATCCGGTTAGGGACCTGTAACTACAGTCCCTTACCCGTGTGATCTGTTACTATCCGGTTAGCGACCTGTAACTACAGTCCCTTACCCGTGTGATCTGTTACTATCCGGTTAGCGACCTGTAACTACAGTCCCTTACCCGTGTGATCTGTTACTATCCGGTTAGGGACCTGTAACTGCAATCCCTTACCCGTGTGATCTGTTAGTATCCGGTTAGGGACCTGTAACTACAGTCCCTTACCCGTGTGATGTGTTACTATCCGGTTAGGGACCTGTAACTACAGTCCCTTACCCGTGTGATGTGTTACTATCCGGTTAGGGACCTGTAACTACAGTCCCTTACCCGTGTGATGTGTTACCATCCGGTTAGGGACCTGTAACTACAGTCCCTTACCCGTGTGATCTGTTACTATCCGGTTAGGGACCTGTAACTACAGTCCCTTACCCGTGTGATGTGTTACTATCCGGTTAGGGACCTGTAACTACAGTCCCTTACCCGTGTGATCTGTTACTATCCGGTTAGCGACCTGTAACTGCAATCCCTTACCCGTGTGATGTGTTACTATCCGGTTAGGGACCTGTAACTACAGTCCCTTACCCGTGTGATCTGTTACTATCCAGTTAGGGACCTGTAACTGCAATCCCTTACCCGTGTGATGTGTTACTATCCGGATAGGGACCTGCAACTACAGTCCCTTACCCGTGTGATCTGTTACTATCCGGTTAGCAACCTGTAACTACAGTCCCTTACCCGTGTGATCTGTTACTATCCGGTTAGCGACCAGTAACTGCAATCCCTTACCCGTGTGATCTGTTACTATCCGGTTAGGGACCTGTAACTACAGTCCCTTACCCGTGTGATCTGTTACTATACGGTTAGGGACCTGTAACTACAGTCCCTTACCCGTGTGATCTGTTACTATCCGGTAAGGACCTGTAACTACAGTCCCTTACCCGTGTGATCTGTTACTATCCGGTTAGGGACCTGTAACTGCAATCCCTTACCCGTGTGATCTGTTACTATCCGGTTAGGGACCTGTAACTACAGTCCCTTACCCGTGTGATCTGTTACTATCCGGTTAGGGACCTGTAACTGCAATCCCTTACCCGTGTGATCTGTTACTATCCGGTTAGGGACCTGTAACTACAGTCCCTTACCCATGTGATCTGTTACTATCCGGTTAGGGACCTGTAACTGCAATCCCTTACCCGTGTGATGTGTTACTATCCGGTTAGGGACCTGTAACTACAGTCCCTTACCCGTGTGATCTGTTACTATCCGGTTAGCGACCTGTAACTACAGTCCCTTACCCGTGTGATCTGTTACTATCCGGTTTGCAACCTGTAACTGCAAACCCTTACCCGTGTGATCTGTTACTATCCGGTTAGGGACCTGTAACTACAGTCCCTTACCCGTGTGATCTGTTACTATCCGGTTAGGGACCTGTAACTACAGACCCTTACCCGTGTGATCTGTTACTATCCGGTTAGGGACCTGTAACTACAGTCCCTTACCCATGTGATGTGTTACTATCCGGTTAGGGACCTGTAACTTCAGTCCCTTACCCGTGTGATCTGTTACTATCCGGTTAGGGACCTGTAACTGCAATCCCTTACCCGTGTGATCTGTTACTATCCGGTTAGGGACCTGTAACTACAGTCCCTTACCCGTGTGATCTGTTACTATCCGGTTAGGGACCTGTAACTGCAATCCCTTACCCGTGTGATCTGTTACTATCCGGTTAGGGACCTGTAACTACAGTTCCTTACCCGTGTGATCTGTTACTATCCGGTTAGGGACCTGTAACTGCAATACCTTACCCGTGTGATCTGTTACTATCCGGTTAGGGACCTGTAACTACAGTCCCTTACCCGTGTGATCTGTTACTATCCGGTTAGGGACCTGTAACTGCAATCCCATACCCGTGTGATCTGTTACTATCCGGTTAGCGACCTGTAACTGCAATCCCTTACCCGTGTGATGTCTTACTATCCGGTTAGGGACCTGTAACTGCAATCCCTTACCCGTGTGATGTGTTACTATCCGGTTAGGGACCTGTAACTGCAATCCCTTACCCATGTAATCTGTTACTATCCGGTTAGGGACCTGTAACTACAGTCCCTTACCCGTGTGATGTGTTACTATCCGGTTAGGGACCTGTAACTGCAATCCCTTACCCGTGTGATCTGTTACTATCCGGTTAGGGACCTGTAACTACAGTCCCTTACCCGTGTGATCTGTTACTATCCGGTTAGGGACCTGTAACTGCAATCCCTTACCCGTGTGTGTGTTACTATCCGGTTAGGGACCTGTAACTACAGTCCCTTACCAGTGTTATCTGTTACTATCCGGTTAGGGACCTGTAACTACAGTCCCTTACCCGTGTGATCTGTTACTATCCGGTTAGGGACCTGTAACTGCAATCCCTTACCCGTGTGATGTGTTACTATCCGGTTAGGGACCTGTAACTACAGTCCCTTACCCGTGTGATGTGTTACTATCCGGTTAGGGACCTGTAACTACAGTCCCTTACCCGTGTGATCTGTTACTATCCGGTTAGGGACCTGTAACTGCAATCCCTTACCCGTGTGATCTGTTACTATCCGGTTAGCGACCTGTAACTACAGTCCCTTACCCGTGTGATCTGTTACTATCCGGTTAGCAACCTGTAACTACAGTCCCTTACCCGTGTGATCTGTTACTATCCGGTTAGGGACCTGTAACTACAATCCCTTACCCGTGTGATCTGTTACTATCCGGTTAGGGACATGTAACTGCAATCCCTTACCCGTGTGATCTGTTACTATCCGGTTAGGGACCTGTAACTGCAATCCCTTACCCGTGTGATCTGTTACTATCCGGTTAGGGACCTGTAACTACAGTCCCTTACCCGTGTGATCTGTTACTATCCGGTTAGCGACCTGTAACTACAGTCCCTTACCCGTGTGATCTGTTACTATCCGGTTAGGGACCTGTAACTACAGTCCCTTACCCGTGTGATGTGTTACTATCCGGTTAGCGACCTGTAACTACAGTCCCTTACCCGTGTGATCTGTTACTATCCGGTTAGGGACCTGTAACTACAGTCCCTTACCCGTGTGATCTGTTACTATCCGGTTAGCGACCTGTAACTACAGTCCCTTACCCGTGTGATCTGTTACTATCCGGTTAGGGACCTGTAACTACAGTCCCTTACCCGTGTGATGTGTTACTATCCGGTTAGGGACCTGTAACTACAGTCTCTTACCCGTGTGATCTGTTACTATCCGGTTAGCGACCTGTAACTGCAATCCCTTACCCGTGTGATCTGTTACTATCCGGTTAGGGACCTGTAACTACAGTCCCTTACCCGTGTGATCTGTTACTATCCGGTAAGGGACCTGTAACTACAGTCCCTTACCCGTGTGATGTGTTACTATCCGGTGAGGGACCTGTAACTGCAATCCCTTACCCGTGTGATCTGTTACTATCCGGTTAGCGACCTGTAACTACAGTCCCTTACCCGTGTGATCTGTTACTATCCGGTTAGGGACCTGTAACTACAGTCCCTTGCCCGTGTGATCTGTTACTATCCGGTTAGCGACCTGTAACTACAGTCCCTTACCCGTGTGATCTGTTACTATCCGGTTAGGGACCTGTAACTACAGTCCCTTACCCGTGTGATGTGTTACTATCCGGTTAGGGACCTGTAACTACAGTCTCTTACCCGTGTGATGTGTTACTATCCGGTTAGCGACCTGTAACTGCAATCCCTTACCTGTGTGATCTGTTACTATCCGGTTAGGGACCTGTAACTACAGTCCCTTACCCGTGTGATGTGTTACTATCCGGTTAGGGACCTGTAACTACAGTCCCTTACCCGTGTGATGTGTTACTATCCGGTTAGGGACCTGTAACTACAGTCCCTTACCCGTGTGATCTGTTACTATCCGGTTAGGGACCTGTAACTGCAATCCCTTACCTGTGTGATCTGTTACTATCCGGTTAGCGACCTGTAACTACAGTCCCTTACCCGTGTGATCTGTTACTATCCGGTTAGCAACCTGTAACTACAGTCCCTTACCCGTGTGATCTGTTACTATCCGGTTAGGCACCTGTAACTACAATCCCTTACCCGTGTGATCTGTTACTATCCGGTTAGGGACATGTAACTGCAATCCCTTACCCGTGTGATCTGTTACTATCCGGTTAGGGACCTGTAACTGCAATCCCTTACCCGTGTGATCTGTTACTATCCGGTTAGGGACCTGTAACTACAGTCCCTTACCCGTGTGATCTGTTACTATCCGGTTAGCGACCTGTAACTACAGTCCCTTACCCGTGTGATCTGTTACTATCCGGTTAGGGACCTGTAACTACAGTCCCTTACCCGTGTGATGTGTTACTATCCGGTTAGCGACCTGTAACTACAGTCCCTTACCCGTGTGATCTGTTACTATCCGGTTAGGGACCTGTAACTACAGTCCCTTACCCGTGTGATCTGTTACTATCCGGTTAGCGACCTGTAACTACAGTCCCTTACCCGTGTGATCTGTTACTATCCGGTTAGGGACCTGTAACTACAGTCCCTTACCCGTGTGATGTGTTACTATCCGGTTAGGGACCTGTAACTACAGTCCCTTACCCGTGTGATGTGTTACTATCCGGTTAGGGACCTGTAACTGCAATCCCTTACCCGTGTGATCTGTTACTATCCGGTTAGCGACCTGTAACTACAGTCCCTTACCCGTGTGATCTGTTACTATCCGGTTAGGGACCTGTAACTACAGTCCCTTGCCCGTGTGATCTGTTACTATCCGGTTAGCGACCTGTAACTACAGTCCCTTACCCGTGTGATCTGTTACTATCCGGTTAGGGACCTGTAACTACAGTCCCTTACCCGTGTGATGTGTTACTATCCGGTTAGGGACCTGTAACTACAGTCTCTTACCCGTGTGATGTGTTACTATCCGGTTAGCGACCTGTAACTGCAATCCCTTACCTGTGTGATCTGTTACTATCCGGTTAGGGACCTGTAACTACAGTCCCTTACCCGTGTGATCTGTTACTATCCGGTTAGGGACCTGCAACTACAGGCCCTTACCCGTGTGATGTGTTACTATCCGGTTAGGGACCTGTAACTACAATCCCTTACCCGTGTGATCTGTTACTATCCGGTTAGGGACCTGTAACTACAGTCCCTTACCCGTGTGATGTGTTACTCTCCGGTTAGGGACCTGTAACTACAGTCCCATACCCGTGTGATCTGTTACTATCCGGTTAGCGACCTGTAACTGCAATCCCTTACCTGTGTGATCTGTTACTATCCGGTTAGGGACCTGTAACTACAGTCCCTTACCCGTGTGATCTGTTACTATCCGGTTAGGGACCTGTAACTGCAATCCCTTACCCGTGTGATCTGTTACTATCCGGTTAGGGACCTGTAACTACAGTCCCTTACCAGTGTGATCTGTTACTATCCGGTTAGGGACCTGTAACTACAGTCCCTTACCCGTGTGATCTGTTACTATCCGGTTAGGGACCTGTAACTACAATCCCTTACCCGTGTGATCTGTTACTATCCGGTTAGGGACCTGTAACTGCAATCCTTACCCGTGTGATCTGTTACTATCCGGTTAGGGACCTGTAACTGCAATCCCTTACCCGTGTGATCTGTTACTATCCGGTTAGGGACCTGTAACTACAGTCCCTTACCCGTGTGATCTGTTACTATCCGGTTAGCGACCTGTAACTACAGTCCCTTACCCGTGTGATCTGTTACTATCCGGTTAGCGACCTGTAACTACAGTCCCTTACCCGTGTGATCTGTTACTATCCGGTTAGGGACCTGTAACTGCAATCCCTTACCCGTGTGATCTGTTAGTATCCGGTTAGGGACCTGTAACTACAGTCCCTTACCCGTGTGATGTGTTACTATCCGGTTAGGGACCTGTAACTACAGTCCCTTACCCGTGTGATGTGTTACTATCCGGTTAGGGACCTGTAACTACAGTCCCTTACCCGTGTGATGTGTTACCATCCGGTTAGGGACCTGTAACTACAGTCCCTTACCCGTGTGATCTGTTACTATCCGGTTAGGGACCTGTAACTACAGTCCCTTACCCGTGTGATGTGTTACTATCCGGTTAGGGACCTGTAACTACAGTCCCTTACCCGTGTGATCTGTTACTATCCGGTTAGCGACCTGTAACTGCAATCCCTTACCCGTGTGATGTGTTACTATCCGGTTAGGGACCTGTAACTACAGTCCCTTACCCGTGTGATCTGTTACTATCCAGTTAGGGACCTGTAACTGCAATCCCTTACCCGTGTGATGTGTTACTATCCGGATAGGGACCTGCAACTACAGTCCCTTACCCGTGTGATCTGTTACTATCCGGTTAGCAACCTGTAACTACAGTCCCTTACCCGTGTGATCTGTTACTATCCGGTTAGCGACCAGTAACTGCAATCCCTTACCCGTGTGATCTGTTACTATCCGGTTAGGGACCTGTAACTACAGTCCCTTACCCGTGTGATCTGTTACTATACGGTTAGGGACCTGTAACTACAGTCCCTTACCCGTGTGATCTGTTACTATCCGGTAAGGACCTGTAACTACAGTCCCTTACCCGTGTGATCTGTTACTATCCGGTTAGGGACCTGTAACTGCAATCCCTTACCCGTGTGATCTGTTACTATCCGGTTAGGGACCTGTAACTACAGTCCCTTACCCGTGTGATCTGTTACTATCCGGTTAGGGACCTGTAACTGCAATCCCTTACCCGTGTGATCTGTTACTATCCGGTTAGGGACCTGTAACTACAGTCCCTTACCCATGTGATCTGTTACTATCCGGTTAGGGACCTGTAACTGCAATCCCTTACCCGTGTGATGTGTTACTATCCGGTTAGGGACCTGTAACTACAGTCCCTTACCCGTGTGATCTGTTACTATCCGGTTAGCGACCTGTAACTACAGTCCCTTACCCGTGTGATCTGTTACTATCCGGTTTGCAACCTGTAACTGCAAACCCTTACCCGTGTGATCTGTTACTATCCGGTTAGGGACCTGTAACTACAGTCCCTTACCCGTGTGATCTGTTACTATCCGGTTAGGGACCTGTAACTACAGACCCTTACCCGTGTGATCTGTTACTATCCGGTTAGGGACCTGTAACTACAGTCCCTTACCCATGTGATGTGTTACTATCCGGTTAGGGACCTGTAACTTCAGTCCCTTACCCGTGTGATCTGTTACTATCCGGTTAGGGACCTGTAACTGCAATCCCTTACCCGTGTGATCTGTTACTATCCGGTTAGGGACCTGTAACTGCAATCCCTTACCCGTGTGATCTGTTACTATCCGGTTAGGGACCTGTAACTACAGTCCCTTACCCGTGTGATCTGTTACTATCCGGTTAGGGACCTGTAACTGCAATCCCTTACCCGTGTGATCTGTTACTATCCGGTTAGGGACCTGTAACTACAGTTCCTTACCCGTGTGATCTGTTACTATCCGGTTAGGGACCTGTAACTGCAATCCCTTACCCGTGTGATCTGTTACTATCCGGTTAGGGACCTGTAACTACAGTCCCTTACCCGTGTGATCTGTTACTATCCGGTTAGGGACCTGTAACTGCAATCCCTTACCCGTGTGATCTGTTACTATCCGGTTAGCGACCTGTAACTGCAATCCCTTACCCGTGTGATGTCTTACTATCCGGATAGGGACCTGTAACTGCAATCCCTTACCCGTGTGATGTGTTACTATCCGGTTAGGGACCTGTAACTGCAATCCCTTACCCGTGTGATCTGTTACTATCCGGTTAGGGACCTGTAACTACAGTCCCTTACCCGTGTGATGTGTTACTATCCGGTTAGGGACCTGTAACTGCAATCCCTTACCCGTGTGATCTGTTACTATCCGGTTAGGGACCTGTAACTACAGTCCCTTACCCGTGTGATCTGTTACTATCCGGTTAGGGACCTGTAACTGCAATCCCTTACCCGTGTGATGTGTTACTATCCGGTTAGGGACCTGTAACTACAGTCCCTTACCCGTGTTATCTGTTACTATCCGGTTAGGGACCTGTAACTACAGTCCCTTACCCGTGTGATCTGTTACTATCCGGTTAGGGACCTGTAACTGCAATCCCTTACCCGTGTGATGTGTTACTATCCGGTTAGGGACCTGTAACTACAGTCCCTTACCCGTGTGATGTGTTACTATCCGGTTAGGGACCTGTAACTACAGTCCCTTACCCGTGTGATCTGTTACTATCCGGTTAGGGACCTGTAACTGCAATCCCTTACCCGTGTGATCTGTTACTATCCGGTTAGCGACCTGGAACTACAGTCCCTTACCCGTGTGATCTGTTACTATCCGGTTAGCAACCTGTAACTACAGTCCCTTACCCGTGTGATCTGTTACTATCCGGTTAGGGACCTGTAACTACAATCCCTTACCCGTGTGATCTGTTACTATCCGGTTAGGGACATGTAACTGCAATCCCTTACCCGTGTGATCTGTTACTATCCGGTTAGGGACCTGTAACTGCAATCCCTTACCCGTGTGATCTGTTACTATCCGGTTAGGGACCTGTAACTACAGTCCCTTACCCGTGTGATCTGTTACTATCCGGTTAGCGACCTGTAACTACAGTCCCTTACCCGTGTGATCTGTTACTATCCGGTTAGGGACCTGTAACTACAGTCCCTTACCCGTGTGATGTGTTACTATCCGGTTAGCGACCTGTAACTACAGTCCCTTACCCGTGTGATCTGTTACTATCCGGTTAGGGACCTGTAACTACAGTCCCTTACCCGTGTGATCTGTTACTATCCGGTTAGCGACCTGTAACTACAGTCCCTTACCCGTGTGATCTGTTACTATCCGGTTAGGGACCTGTAACTACAGTCCCTTACCCGTGTGATGTGTTACTATCCGGTTAGGGACCTGTAACTACAGTCTCTTACCCGTGTGATCTGTTACTATCCGGTTAGCGACCTGTAACTGCAATCCCTTACCCGTGTGATCTGTTACTATCCGGTTAGGGACCTGTAACTACAGTCCCTTACCCGTGTGATCTGTTACTATCCGGTTAGGGACCTGTAACTACAGTCCCTTACCCGTGTGATGTGTTACTATCCGGTTAGGGACCTGTAACTGCAATCCCTTACCCGTGTGATCTGTTACTATCCGGTTAGCGACCTGTAACTACAGTCCCTTACCCGTGTGATCTGTTACTATCCGGTTAGGGACCTGTAACTACAGTCCCTTGCCCGTGTGATCTGTTACTATCCGGTTAGCGACCTGTAACTACAGTCCCTTACCCGTGTGATCTGTTACTATCCGGTTAGGGACCTGTAACTACAGTCCCTTACCCGTGTGATGTGTTACTATCCGGTTAGGGACCTGTAACTACAGTCTCTTACCCGTGTGATGTGTTACTATCCGGTTAGCGACCTGTAACTGCAATCCCTTACCTGTGTGATCTGTTACTATCCGGTTAGGGACCTGTAACTACAGTCCCTTACCCGTGTGATGTGTTACTATCCGGTTAGGGACCTGTAACTACAGTCCCTTACCCGTGTGATGTGTTACTATCCGGTTAGGGACCTGTAACTACAGTCCCTTACCCGTGTGATCTGTTACTATCCGGTTAGGGACCTGTAACTGCAATCCCTTACCCGTGTGATCTGTTACTATCCGGTTAGCGACCTGTAACTACACTCCCTTACCCGTGTGATCTGTTACTATCCGGTTAGCAACCTGTAACTACAGTCCCTTACCCGTGTGATCTGTTACTATCCGGTTAGGGACCTGTAACTACAATCCCTTACCCGTGTGATCTGTTACTATCCGGTTAGGGACATGTAACTGCAATCCCTTACCCGTGTGATCTGTTACTATCCGGTTAGGGACCTGTAACTGCAATCCCTTACCCGTGTGATCTGTTACTATCCGGTTAGGGACCTGTAACTACAGTCCCTTACCCGTGTGATCTGTTACTATCCGGTTAGCGACCTGTAACTACAGTCCCTTACCCGTGTGATCTGTTACTATCCGGTTAGGGACCTGTAACTACAGTCCCTTACCCGTGTGATGTGTTACTATCCGGTTAGCGACCTGTAACTACAGTCCCTTACCCGTGTGATCTGTTACTATCCGGTTAGGGACCTGTAACTACAGTCCCTTACCCGTGTGATCTGTTACTATCCGGTTAGCGACCTGTAACTACAGTCCCTTACCCGTGTGATCTGTTACTATCCGGTTAGGGACCTGTAACTACAGTCCCTTACCCGTGTGATGTGTTACTATCCGGTTAGGGACCTGTAACTACAGTCTCTTACCCGTGTGATCTGTTACTATCCGGTTAGCGACCTGTAACTGCAATCCCTTACCCGTGTGATCTGTTACTATCCGGTTAGGGACCTGTAACTACAGTCCCTTACCCGTGTGATCTGTTACTATCCGGTTAGGGACCTGTAACTACAGTCCCTTACCCGTGTGATGTGTTACTATCCGGTTAGGGACCTGTAACTGCAATCCCTTACCCGTGTGATCTGTTACTATCCTGTTAGCGACCTGTAACTACAGTCCCTTACCCGTGTGATCTGTTACTATCCGGTTAGGGACCTGTAACTACAGTCCCTTGCCCTTGTGATCTGTTACTATCCGGTTAGCGACCTGTAACTACAGTCCCTTACCCGTGTGATCTGTTACTATCCGGTTAGGGACCTGTAACTACAGTCCCTTACCCGTGTGATGTGTTACTATCCGGTTAGGGACCTGTAACTACAGTCTCTTACCCGTGTGATGTGTTACTATCCGGTTAGCGACCTGTAACTGCAATCCCTTACCTGTGTGATCTGTTACTATCCGGTTAGGGACCTGTAACTACAGTCCCTTACCCGTGTGATCTGTTACTATCCGGTTAGGGACCTGTAACTACAGTCCCTTACCCGTGTGATGTGTTACTATCCGGTTAGGGACCTGTAACTACAATCCCTTACCCGTGTGATCTGTTACTATCCGGTTAGGGACCTGTAACTACAGTCCCTTACCCGTGTGATGTGTTACTATCCGGTTAGGGACCTGTAACTACAGTCCCTTACCCGTGTGATCTGTTACTATCCGGTTAGCGACCTGTAACTGCAATCCCTTACCTGTGTGATGTGTTACTATCCGGTTAGGGACCTGTAACTACAGTCCCTTACCCGTGTGATCTGTTACTATCCAGTTAGGGACCTGTAACTGCAATCCCTTACCCGTGTGATGTGTTACTATCCGGATAGGGACCTGCAACTACAGTCCCTTACCCGTGTGATCTGTTACTATCCGGTTAGCGACCTGTAACTACAGTCCCTTACCCGTGTGATCTGTTACTATCCGGTTAGCGACCAGTAACTGCAATCCCTTACCCGTGTGATCTGTTACTATCCGGTTAGGGACCTGTAACTACAGTCCCTTACCCGTGTGATTTGTTACTATACGGTTAGGGACCTGTAACTACAGTCCCTTACCCGTGTGATCTGTTACTATCCGGTAAGGACCTGTAACTACAGTCCCTTACCCGTGTGATCTGTTACTATCCGGTTAGGGACCTGTAACTGCAATCCCTTACCCGTGTGATCTGTTACTATCCGGTTAGGGACCTGTAACTACAGTCCCTTACCCGTGTGATCTGTTACTATCCGGTTAGGGACCTGTAACTGCAATCCCTTACCCGTGTGATCTGTTACTATCCGGTTAGGGACCTGTAACTACAGTCCCTTACCCATGTGATCTGTTACTATCCGGTTAGGGACCTGTAACTGCAATCCCTTACCCGTGTGATGTGTTACTATCCGGTTAGGGACCTGTAACTACAGTCCCTTACCCGTGTGATCTGTTACTATCCGGTTAGCGACCTGTAACTACAGTCCCTTACCCGTGTGATCTGTTACTATCCGGTTTGCAACCTGTAACTGCAAACCCTTACCCGTGTGATCTGTTACTATCCGGTTAGGGACCTGTAACTACAGTCCCTTACCCGTGTGATCTGTTACTATCCGGTTAGGGACCTGTAACTACAGACCCTTACCCGTGTGATCTGTTACTATCCGGTTAGGGACCTGTAACTACAGTCCCTTACCCATGTGATGTGTTACTATCCGGTTAGGGACCTGTAACTTCAGTCCCTTACCCGTGTGATCTGTTACTATCCGGTTAGGGACCTGTAACTGCAATCCCTTACCCGTGTGATCTGTTACTATCCGGTTAGGGACCTGTAACTACAGTCCCATACCCGTCTGATCTGTTACTATCCGGTTAGCGACCTGTAACTGCAATCCCTTACCTGTGTGATCTGTTACTATCCGGTTAGGGACCTGTAACTACAGTCCCTTACCCGTGTGATCTGTTACTATCCGGTTAGGGACCTGTAACTGCAATCCCTTACCCGTGTGATCTGTTACTATCCGGTTAGGGACCTGTAACTACAGTCCCTTACCAGTGTGATCTGTTACTATCCGGTTAGGGACCTGTAACTACAGTCCCTTACCCGTGTGATCTGTTACTATCCGGTTAGGGACCTGTAACTACAATCCCTTACCCGTGTGATCTGTTACTATCCGGTTAGGGACCTGTAACTGCAATCCTTACCCGTGTGATCTGTTACTATCCGGTTAGGGACCTGTAACTGCAATCCCTTACCCGTGTGATCTGTTACTATCCGGTTAGGGACCTGTAACTACAGTCCCTTACCCGTGTGATCTGTTACTATCCGGTTAGCGACCTGTAACTACAGTCCCTTACCCGTGTGATCTGTTACTATCCGGTTAGCGACCTGTAACTACAGTCCCTTACCCGTGTGATCTGTTACTATCCGGTTAGGGACCTGTAACTGCAATCCCTTACCCGTGTGATCTGTTAGTATCCGGTTAGGGACCTGTAACTACAGTCCCTTACCCGTGTGATGCGTTACTATCCGGTTAGGGACCTGTAACTACAGTCCCTTACCCGTGTGATGTGTTACTATCCGGTTAGGGACCTGTAACTACAGTCCCTTACCCGTGTGATGTGTTACCATCCGGTTAGGGACCTGTAACTACAGTCCCTTACCCGTGTGATCTGTTACTATCCGGTTAGGGACCTGTAACTACAGTCCCTTACCCGTGTGATGTGTTACTATCCGGTTAGGGACCTGTAACTACAGTCCCTTACCCGTGTGATCTGTTACTATCCGGTTAGCGACCTGTAACTGCAATCCCTTACCCGTGTGATGTGTTACTATCCGGTTAGGGACCTGTAACTACAGTCCCTTACCCGTGTGATCTGTTACTATCCAGTTAGGGACCTGTAACTGCAATCCCTTACCCGTGTGATGTGTTACTATCCGGATAGGGACCTGCAACTACAGTCCCTTACCCGTGTGATCTGTTACTATCCGGTTAGCAACCTGTAACTACAGTCCCTTACCCGTGTGATCTGTTACTATCCGGTTAGCGACCAGTAACTGCAATCCCTTACCCGTGTGATCTGTTACTATCCGGTTAGGGACCTGTAACTACAGTCCCTTACCCGTGTGATCTGTTACTATACGGTTAGGGACCTGTAACTACAGTCCCTTACCCGTGTGATCTGTTACTATCCGGTAAGGACCTGTAACTACAGTCCCTTACCCGTGTGATCTGTTACTATCCGGTTAGGGACCTGTAACTGCAATCCCTTACCCGTGTGATCTGTTACTATCCGGTTAGGGACCTGTAACTACAGTCCCTTACCCGTGTGATCTGTTACTATCCGGTTAGGGACCTGTAACTGCAATCCCTTACCCGTGTGATCTGTTACTATCCGGTTAGGGACCTGTAACTACAGTCCCTTACCCATGTGATCTGTTACTATCCGGTTAGGGACCTGTAACTGCAATCCCTTACCCGTGTGATGTGTTACTATCCGGTTAGGGACCTGTAACTACAGTCCCTTACCCGTGTGATCTGTTACTATCCGGTTAGCGACCTGTAACTACAGTCCCTTACCCGTGTGATCTGTTACTATCCGGTTTGCAACCTGTAACTGCAAACCCTTACCCGTGTGATCTGTTACTATCCGGTTAGGGACCTGTAACTACAGTCCCTTACCCGTGTGATCTGTTACTATCCGGTTAGGGACCTGTAACTACAGACCCTTACCCGTGTGATCTGTTACTATCCGGTTAGGGACCTGTAACTACAGTCCCTTACCCATGTGATGTGTTACTATCCGGTTAGGGACCTGTAACTTCAGTCCCTTACCCGTGTGATCTGTTACTATCCGGTTAGGGACCTGTAACTGCAATCCCTTACCCGTGTGATCTGTTACTATCCGGTTAGGGACCTGTAACTACAGTCCCTTACCCGTGTGATCTGTTACTATCCGGTTAGGGACCTGTAACTGCAATCCCTTACCCGTGTGATCTGTTACTATCCGGTTAGGGACCTGTAACTACAGTTCCTTACCCGTGTGTTCTGTTACTATCCGGTTAGGGACCTGTAACTGCAATCCCTTACCCGTGTGATCTGTTACTATCCGGTTAGGGACCTGTAACTACAGTCCCTTACCCGTGTGATCTGTTACTATCCGGTTAGGGACCTGTAACTGCAATCCCTTACCCGTGTGATCTGTTACTATCCGGTTAGCGACCTGTAACTGCAATCCCTTACCCGTGTGATGTCTTACTATCCGGTTAGGGACCTGTAACTGCAATCCCTTACCCGTGTGATGTGTTACTATCCGGTTAGGGACCTGTAACTGCAATCCCTTACCCGTGTGATCTGTTACTATCCGGTTAGGGACCTGTAACTACAGTCCCTTACCCGTGTGATGTGTTACTATCCGGTTAGGGACCTGTAACTGCAATCCCTTACCCGTGTGATCTGTTACTATCCGGTTAGGGACCTGTAACTACAGTCCCTTACCCGTGTGATCTGTTACTATCCGGTTAGGGACCTGTAACTGCAATCCCTTACCCGTGTGATCTGTTACTATCCGGTTAGGGACCTGTAACTACAGTCCCTTACCCGTGTGATCTGTTACTATCCGGTTAGGGACCTGTAACTACAGTCCCTTACCCGTGTGATCTGTTACTATCCGGTTAGGGACCTGTAACTGCAATCCCTTACCCGTGTGATCTGTTACTATCCGGTTAGCGACCTGTAACTGCAATCCCTTACCCGTGTGATGTGTTACTATCCGGTTAGGGAACTGTAACTGCAATCCCTTACCCGTGTGATCTGTTACTATCCGGTTAGGGACCTGTAACTGCAATCCCTTACCCGTGTGATCTGTTACTATCCGGTTAGGGACCTGTAACTACAGTCCCTTACCCGTGTGATCTGTTACTATCCGGTTAGGGACCTGTAACTGCAATCCTTACCCGTGTGATCTGTTACTATCCGGTTAGGGACCTGTAACTGCAATCCCTTACCCGTGTGATCTGTTAATATCCGGTTAGGGACCTGTAACTACAGTCCCTTAACCGTGTGATCTGTTACTATCCGGTTAGCGACCTGTAACTACAGTCCCTTACCCGTGTGATCTGTTACTATCCGGTTAGCGACCTGTAACTACAGTCCCTTACCCGTGTGATCTGTTACTATCCGGTTAGGGACATGTAACTGCAATCCCTTACCCGTGTGATCTGTTAGTATCCGGTTAGGGACCTGTAACTACAGTCCCTTACCCGTGTGATGTGTTACTATCCGGTTAGGGACCTGTAACTACAGTCCCTTACCCGTGTGATGTGTTACTATCCGGTTAGGGACCTGTAACTACAGTCCCTTACCCGTGTGATGTGTTACTATCCGGTTAGGGACCTGTAACTACAGTCCCTTACCCGTGTGATCTGTTACTATCCGGTTAGGGACCTGTAACTACAGTCCCTTACCCGTGTGATGTGTTACTATCCGGTTAGGGACCTGTAACTACAGTCCCTTACCCGTGTGATCTGTTACTATCCGGTTAGCGACCTGTAACTGCAATCCCTTACCCGTGTGATGTGTTACTATCCGGTTAGGGACCTGTAACTACAGTCCCTTACCCGTGTGATCTGTTACTATCCAGTTAGGGACCTGTAACTGCAATCCCTTACCCGTGTGATGTGTTACTATCCGGTTAGGGACCTGAAACTACAGTCCCTTACCCGTGTGATCTGTTACTATCCGGTTAGCGACCTGTAACTACAGTCCCTTACCCGTGTGATCTGTTACTATCCGGTTAGCGACCAGTAACTGCAATCCCTTACCCGTGTGATCTGTTACTATCCGGTTAGGGACCTGTAACTACAGTCCCTTACCCGTGTGATCTGTTACTATCCGGTTAGGGACCTGTAACTACAGTCCCTTACCCGTGTGATCTGTTACTATCCGGTAAGGACCTGTAACTACAGGCCCTTACCCGTGTGATCTGTTACTATCCGGTTAGGGACCTGTAACTGCAATCCCTTACCCGTGTGATCTGTTACTATCCGGTTAGGGACCTGTAACTACAGTCCCTTACCCGTGTGATCTGTTACTATCCGGTTAGGGACCTGTAACTGCAATCCGTTACCCGTGTGATCTGTTACTATCCGGTTAGGGACCTGTAACTACAGTCCCTTACCCGTGTGATCTGTTACTATCCGGTTAGGGACCTGTAACTGCAATCCCTTACCCGTGTGATGTGTTACTATCCGGTTAGGGACCTGTAACTACAGTCCCTTACCCGTGTGATCTGTTACTATCCGGTTAGCGACCTGTAACTACAGTCCCTTACCCGTGTGATCTGTTACTATCCGGTTTGCGACCTGTAACTGCAAACCCTTACCCGAGTGATCTGTTACTATCCGGTTAGGGACCTGTAACTACAGTCCCTTACCCGTGTGATCTGTTACTATCCGGTTAGGGACCTGTAACTACAGACCCTTACCCGTGTGATCTGTTACTATCCGGTTAGGGACCTGTAACTACAGTCCCTTACCCATGTGATGTGTTACTATCCGGTTAGGGACCTGTAACTTCAGTCCCTTACCCGTGTGATCTGTTACTATCCGGTTAGGGACCTGTAACTGCAATCCCTTACCCGTGTGATCTGTTACTATCCGGTTAGGGACCTGTAACTACAGTCCCTTACCCGTGTGATCTGTTACTATTCGGTTAGGGACCTGTAACTGCAATCCCTTACCCGTGTGATCTGTTACTATCCGGTTAGGGACCTGTAACTACAGTTCCTTACCCGTGTGATCTGTTACTATCCGGTTAGGGACCTGTAACTGCAATCCCTTACCCGTGTGATCTGTTACTATCCGGTTAGGGACCTGTAACTACAGTCCCTTACCTGTGTGATCTGTTACTATCCGGTTAGGGACCTGTAACTGCAATCCCTTACCCGTGTGATCTGTTACTATCCGGTTAGCGACCTGTAACTGCAATCCCTTACCCGTGTGATGTCTTACTATCCGGTTAGGGACCTGTAACTGCAATCCCTTACCCGTGTGATGTGTTACTATCCGGTTAGGGACCTGTAACTGCAATCCCTTACCCGTGTGATCTGTTACTATCCGGTTAGGGACCTGTAACTACAGTCCCTTACCCGTGTGATGTGTTACTATCCGGTTAGGGACCTGTAACTGCAATCCCTTACCCGTGTGATCTGTTACTATCCGGTTAGGGACCTGTAACTACAGTCCCTTACCCGTGTGATCTGTTACTATCCGGTTAGGGACCTGTAACTGCAATCCCTTACCCGTGTGATCTGTTACTATCCGGTTAGGGACCTGTAACTACAGTCCCTTACCCGTGTGATCTGTTACTATCCGGTTAGGGACCTGTAACTACAGTCCCTTACCCGTGTGATCTGTTACTATCCGGTTAGGGACCTGTAACTGCAATCCCTTACCCGTGTGATCTGTTACTATCCGGTTAGCGACCTGTAACTGCAATCCCTTACCCGTGTGATGTGTTACTATCCGGTTAGGGAACTGTAACTGCAATCCCTTACCCGTGTGATCTGTTACTATCCGGTTAGGGACCTGTAACTGCAATCCCTTACCCGTGTGATCTGTTACTATCCAGTTAGGGACCTGTAACTACAGTCCCTTACCCGTGTGATCTGTTACTATCCGGTTAGGGACCTGTAACTACAGTCCCTTACCCGTGTGATCTGTTACTATCCGGTTAGGGACCTGTAACTGCAATCCCTTACCCGTGTGATTGTGTTACTATCCGGTTAGGGACCTGTAACTGCAATCCCTTACCCGTGTGATCTGTTACTATCCGGTAAGGGACCTGTAACTACAGTCCCTTACCCGTGTGATCTGTTACTATCCGGTTAGCGACCTGTAACTGCAATCCCTTACCCGTGTGATCTGTTACTATCCGGTTAGGGACCTGTAACTACAGTCCCTTACCCGTGTGATCTGTTACTATCCGGGTAGGGACCTGTAACTACAGTCCCTTACCCGTGTGATCTGTTACTATCCGGTTAGGGACCTGTAACTGCAATCCCTTACACGTGTGATCTGTTACTATCCGGTTAGGGACCTGTAACTACAGTCCCTTACCCGTGTGATCTGTTACTATCCGGTTAGGGACCTGTAACTACAGTCCCTTACCCGTGTGATCTGTTACTATCCGGTTAGGGACCTGTAACTGCAATCCTTACCCGTGTGATCTGTTACTATCCGGTTAGGGACCTGTAACTGCAATCCCTTACCCGTGTGATCTGTTACTATCCGGTTAGGGACCTGTAACTACAGTCCCTTACCCGTGTGATCTGTTACTATCCGGTTAGCGACCTGTAACTACAGTCCCTTACCCGTGTGATCTGTTACTAACCGGTTAGGGACCTGTAACTACAGTCCCTTACCCGTGTGATCTGTTACTATCCGGTTAGGGACCTGTAACTGCAATCCCTTACCCGTGTGATCTGTTAGTATCCGGTTAGGGACCTGTAACTACAGTCCCTTACCCGTGTGATGTGTTACTATCCGGTTAGGGACCTGTAACTACAGTCCCTTACCCGTGTGATGTGTTACTATCCGGTTAGGGACCTGTAACTACAGTCCCTTACCCGTGTGATGTGTTACTATCCGGTTAGGGACCTGTAACTACAGTCCCTTACCCGTGTGATCTGTTACTATCCGGTTAGGGACCAGTAACTACAGTCCCTTACCCGTGTGATGTGTTACTATCCGGTTAGGGACCTGTAACTACAGTCCCTTACCCGTGTGATCTGTTACTATCCGGTTAGCGACCTGTAACTGCAATCCCTTACCCGTGTGATGTGTTACTATCCGGTTAGGGACCTGTAACTACAGTCCCTTACCCGTGTGATCTGTTACTATCCAGTTAGGGACCTGTAACTGCAATCCCTTACCCGTGTGATGTGTTACTATCCGGTTAGGGACCTGCAACTACAGTCCCTTACCCGTGTGATCTGTTACTATCCGGTTAGCGACCTGTAACTACAGTCCCTTACCCGTGTGATCTGTTACTATCCGGTTAGCGACCAGTAACTGCAATCCCTTACCCGTGTGATCTGTTACTATCCGGTTAGGGACCTGTAACTACAGTCCCTTACCCGTGTGATCTGTTACTATCCGATTAGGGACCTGTAACTGCAATCCCTTACCCGTGTGATCTGTTACTATCCGGTTAGGGACCTGTAACTACAGTCCCTTACCCGTGTGATCTGTTACTATCCGGTTAGGGACCTGTAACTGCAATCCCTTACCCGTGTGATCTGTTACTATCCGGTTAGGGACCTGTAACTACAGTCCCTTACCCGTGTGATCTGTTACTATCCGGTTAGCGACCTGTAACTACAGTCCCTTACCCGTGTGATCTGTTACTATCCGGTTAGCGACCAGTAACTGCAATCCCTTACCCGTGTGATCTGTTACTATCCGGTTAGGGACCTGTAACTACAGTCCCTTACCCGTGTGATCTGTTACTATCCGGTTAGGGACCTGTAACTACAGTCCCTTACCCGTGTGATCTGTTACTATCCGGTAAGGACCTTTAACTACAGTCCCTTACCCGTGTGATCTGTTACTATCCGGTTAGGGACCTGTAACTGCAATCCCTTACCCGTGTGATCTGTTACTATCCGGTTAGGGACCTGTAACTACAGTCCCTTACCCGTGTGATCTGTTACTATCCGGTTAGGGACCTGTAACTGCAATCCCTTACCCGTGTGATCTGTTACTATCCGGTTAGGGACCTGTAACTACAGTCCCTTACCCGTGTGATCTGTTACTATCCGGTTAGGGACCTGTAACTGCAATCCCTTACCCGTGTGATGTGTTACTATCCGGTTAGGGACCTTTAACTACAGTCCCTTACCCGTGTGATCTGTTACTATCCGGTTAGCGACCTGTAACTACAGTCCCTTACCCGTGTGATCTGTTACTATCCGGTTTGCGACCTGTAACTGCAAACCCTTACCCGTGTGATCTGTTACTATCCGGTTAGGGACCTGTAACTACAGTCCCTTACCCGTGTGATCTGTTACTATCCGGTTAGGGACCTGTAACTACAGACCCTTACCCGTGTGATCTGTTACTATCCGGTTAGGGACCTGTAACTACAGTCCCTTACCCATGTGATGTGTTACTATCCGGTTAGGGACCTGTAACTTCAGTTCCTTACCCGTGTGATCTGTTACTATCCGGTTAGGGACCTGTAACTGCAATCCCTTACCCGTGTGATCTGTTACTATCCGGTTAGGGACCTGTAACTACAGTCCCTTACCCGTGTGATCTGTTACTATCCGGTTAGGGACCTGTAACTGCAATCCCTTACCCGTGTGATCTGTTACTATCCGGTTAGGGACCTGTAACTACAGTTCCTTACCCGTGTGATCTGTTACTATCCGGTTAGGGACCTGTAACTGCAATCCCTTACCCGTGTGATCTGTTACTATCCGGTTAGGGACCTGTAACTACAGTCCCTTACCCGTGTGATCTGTTACTATCCGGTTAGGGACCTGTAACTGCAATCCCTTACCCGTGTGATCTGTTACTATCCGGTTAGCGACCTGTAACTGCAATCCCTTACCCGTGTGATGTCTTACTATCCGGTTAGGGACCTGTAACTGCAATCCCTTACCCGTGTGATGTGTTACTATCCGGTTAGGGACCTGTAACTGCAATCCCTTACCCGTGTGATCTGTTACTATCCGGTTAGGGACCTGTAACTACAGTCCTTTACCCGTGTGATGTGTTACTATCCGGTTAGGGACCTGTAACTGCAATCCCTTACCCGTGTGATCTGTTACTATCCGGTTAGGGACCTGTAACTACAGTCTTTTACCCGTGTGATCTGTTACTACCCGGTTAGGGACCTGTAACTGCAATCCCTTACCCGTGTGATCTGTTACTATCCGGTTAGGGACCTGTAACTACAGTCCCTTACCCGTGTGATCTGTTACTATCCGGTTAGGGACCTGTAACTACAGTCCCTTACCCGTGTGATCTGTTACTATCCGGTTAGGGACCTGTAACTGCAATCCCTTACCCGTGTGATCTGTTACTATCCGGTTAGCGACCTGTAACTGCAATCCCTTACCCGTGTGATGTGTTACTATCCGGTTAGGGAACTGTAACTGCAATCCCTTACCCGTGTGATCTGTTATTATCCGGTTAGGGACCTGTAACTGCAATCCCTTACCCGTGTGATCTGTTACTATCCGGTTAGGGACCTGTAACTACAGTCCCTTACCCGTGTGATTTGTTACTATCCGGTTAGGGACCTGTAACTGCAATCCCTTACCCGTGTGATCTGTTACTATCCGGTTAGGGACCTGTAACTACAGTCCCTTACCCGTGTGATGTGTTACTATCCGGTTAGGGACCTGTAACTGCAATCCCTTACCCGTGTGATCTGTTACTATCCGGTTAGGGACCTGTAACTACAGTCCCTTACCCGTGTGATCTGTTACTATCCGGTTAGGGACCTGTAACTGCAATCCCTTACCCGTGTGATCTGTTACTATCCGGTTAGGGACCTGTAACTACAGTCCCTTACCCGTGTGATCTGTTACTATCCGGTTAGGGACCTGTAACTACAGTCCCTTACCCGTGTGATCTGTTACTATCCGGTTAGGGACCTGTAACTGCAATCCCTTACCCGTGTGATCTGTTACTATCCGGTTAGCGACCTGTAACTGCAATCCCTTACCCGTGTGATGTGTTACTATCCGGTTAGGGAACTGTAACTGCAATCCCTTACCCGTGTGATCTGTTACTATCCGGTTAGGGACCTGTAACTGCAATCCCTTACCCGTGTGATCTGTTACTATCCAGTTAGGGACCTGTAACTACAGTCCCTTACCCGTGTGATCTGTTACTATCCGGTTAGGGACCTGTAACTACAGTCCCTTACCCGTGTGATCTGTTACTATCCGGTTAGGGACCTGTAACTGCAATCCCTTACCCGTGTGATTGTGTTACTATCCGGTTAGGGACCTGTAACTGCAATCCCTTACCCGTGTGATCTGTTACTATCCGGTAAGGGACCTGTAACTACAGTCCCTTACCCGTGTGATCTGTTACTATCCGGTTAGCGACCTGTAACTGCAATCCCTTACCCGTGTGATTGTGTTACTATCCGGTTAGGGACCTGTAACTGCAATCCCTTACCCGTGTGATCTGTTACTATCCGGTTAGGGACCTGTAACTACAGTCCCTTACCCGTGTGATCTGTTACTATCCGGGTAGGGACCTGTAACTACAGTCCCTTACCCGTGTGATCTGTTACTATCCGGTTAGGGACCTGTAACTGCAATCCCTTACACGTGTGATCTGTTACTATCCGGTTAGGGACCTGTAACTACAGTCCCTTACCCGTGTGATCTGTTACTATCCGGTTAGGGACCTGTAACTACAGTCCCTTACCCGTGTGATCTGTTACTATCCGGTTAGGGACCTGTAACTGCAATCCTTACCCGTGTGATCTGTTACTATCCGGTTTGGGACCTGTAACTGCAATCCCTTACCCGTGTGATCTGTTACTATCCGGTTAGGGACCTGTAACTACAGTCCCTTACCCGTGTGATCTGTTACTATCCGGTTAGCGACCTGTAACTACAGTCCCTTACCCGTGTGATCTGTTACTATCCGGTTAGGGACCTGTAACTACAGTCCCTTACCCGTGTGATCTGTTACTATCCGGTTAGGGACCTGTAACTGCAATCCCTTACCCGTGTGATCTGTTAGTATCCGGTTAGGGACCTGTAACTACAGTCCCTTACCCGTGTGATGTGTTACTATCCGGTTAGGGACCTGTAACTACAGTCCCTTACCCGTGTGATGTGTTACTATCCGGTTAGGGACCTGTAACTACAGTCCCTTGCCCATGTGATGTGTTACTATCCGGTTAGGGACCTGTAACTACAGTCCCTTACCCGTGTGATCTGTTACTATCCGGTTAGGGACCAGTAACTACAGTCCCTTACCCGTGTGATGTGTTACTATCCGGTTAGGGACCTGTAACTACAGTCCCTTACCCGTGTGATCTGTTACTATCCGGTTAGCGACCTGTAACTGCAATCCCTTACCCGTGTGATGTGTTACTATCCGGTTAGGGACCTGTAACTACAGTCCCTTACCCGTGTGATCTGTTACTATCCAGTTAGGGACCTGTAACTGCAATCCCTTACCCGTGTGATGTGTTACTATCCGGTTAGGGACCTGCAACTACAGTCCCTTACCCGTGTGATCTGTTACTATCCGGTTAGCGACCTGTAACTACAGTCCCTTACCCGTGTGATCTGTTACTATCCGGTTAGCGACCAGTAACTGCAATCCCTTACCCGTGTGATCTGTTACTATCCGGTTAGGGACCTGTAACTACAGTCCCTTACCCGTGTGATCTGTTACTATCCGGTTAGGGACCTGTAACTGCAATCCCTTACCCGTGTGATCTGTTACTATCCGGTTAGGGACCTGTAACTACAGTCCCTTACCCGTGTGATCTGTTACTATCCGGTTAGGGACCTGTAACTGCAATCCCTTACCCGTGTGATCTGTTACTATCCGGTTAGGGACCTGTAACTACAGTCCCTTACCCGTGTGATCTGTTACTATCCGGTTAGCGACCTGTAACTACAGTCCCTTACCCGTGTGATCTGTTACTATCCGGTTAGCGACCAGTAACTGCAATCCCTTACCCGTGTGATCTGTTACTATCCGGTTAGGGACCTGTAACTACAGTCCCTTACCCGTGTGATCTGTTACTATCCGGTTAGGGACCTGTAACTACAGTCCCTTACCCGTGTGATCTGTTACTATCCGGTAAGGACCTTTAACTACAGTCCCTTACCCGTGTGATCTGTTACTATCCGGTTAGGGACCTGTAACTGCAATCCCTTACCCGTGTGATCTGTTACTATCCGGTTAGGGACCTGTAACTACAGTCCCTTACCCGTGTGATCTGTTACTATCCGGTTAGGGACCTGTAACTGCAATCCCTTACCCGTGTGATCTGTTACTATCCGGTTAGGGACCTGTAACTACAGTCCCTTACCCGTGTGATCTGTTACTATCCGGTTCGGGACCTGTAACTGCAATCCCTTACCCGTGTGATGTGTTACTATCCGGTTAGGGACCTGTAACTACAGTCCCTTACCCGTGTGATCTGTTACTATCCGGTTAGCGACCTGTAACTACAGTCCCTTACCCGTGTGATCTGTTACTATCCGGTTTGCGACCTGTAACTGCAAACCCTTACCCGTGTGATCTGTTACTATCCGGTTAGGGACCTGTAACTACAGTCCCTTACCCGTGTGATCTGTTACTATCCGGTTAGGGACCTGTAACTACAGACCCTTACCCGTGTGATCTGTTACTATCCGGTTAGGGACCTGTAACTACAGTCCCTTACCCATGTGATGTGTTACTATCCGGTTAGGGACCTGTAACTTCAGTCCCTTACCCGTGTGATCTGTTACTATCCGGTTAGGGACCTGTAACTGCAATCCCTTACCCGTGTGATCTGTTACTATCCGGTTAGGGACCTGTAACTACAGTCCCTTACCCGTGTGATCTGTTACTATCCGGTTAGGGACCTGTAACTGCAATCCCTTACCCGTGTGATCTGTTACTATCCGGTTAGGGACCTGTAACTACAGTTCCTTACCCGTGTGATCTGTTACTATCCGGTTAGGGACCTGTAACTGCAATCCCTTACCCGTGTGATCTGTTACTATCCGGTTAGGGACCTGTAACTACAGTCCCTTACCCGTGTGATCTGTTACTATCCGGTTAGGGACCTGTAACTGCAATCCCTTACCCGTGTGATCTGTTACTATCCGGTTAGCGACCTGTAACTGCAATCCCTTACCCGTGTGATGTCTTACTATCCGGTTAGGGACCTGTAACTGCAATCCCTTACCCGTGTGATGTGTTACTATCCGGTTAGGGACCTGTAACTGCAATCCCTTACCCGTGTGATCTGTTACTATCCGGTTAGGGACCTGTAACTACAGTCCTTTACCCGTGTGATGTGTTACTATCCGGTTAGGGACCTGTAACTGCAATCCCTTACCCGTGTGATCTGTTACTATCCGGTTAGGGACCTGTAACTACAGTCCTTTACCCGTGTGATCTGTTACTACCCGGTTAGGGACCTGTAACTGCAATCCCTTACCCGTGTGATCTGTTACTATCCGGTTAGGGACCTGTAACTACAGTCCCTTACCCGTGTGATCTGTTACTATCCGGTTAGGGACCTGTAACTACAGTCCCTTACCCGTGTGATCTGTTACTATCCGGTTAGGGACCTGTAACTGCAATCCCTTACCCGTGTGATGTGTTACTATCCGGTTAGCGACCTGTAACTGCAATCCCTTACCCGTGTGATGTGTTACTATCCGGTTAGGGAACTGTAACTGCAATCCCTTACCCGTGTGATCTGTTACTATCCGGTTAGGGACCTGTAACTGCAATCCCTTACCCGTGTGATCTGTTACTATCCGGTTAGGGACCTGTAACTACAGTCCCTTACCCGTGTGATCTGTTACTATCCGGTTAGGGACCTGTAACTACAGTCCCTTACCCGTGTGATCTGTTACTATCCGGTTAGGGACCTGTAACTGCAATCCCTTACCCGTGTGATTGTGTTACTATCCGGTTAGGGACCTGTAACTGCAATCCCTTACCCGTGTGATCTGTTACTATCCGGTAAGGGACCTGTAACTACAGTCCCTTACCCGTGTGATCTGTTACTATCCGGTTAGCGACCTGTAACTGCAATCCCTTACCCGTGTGATTGTGTTACTATCCGGTTAGGGACCTGTAACTGCAATCCCTTACCCGTGTGATCTGTTACTATCCGGTTAGGGACCTGTAACTACAGTCCCTTACCCGTGTGATCTGTTACTATCCGGGTAGGGACCTGTAACTACAGTCCCTTACCCGTGTGATCTGTTACTATCCGGTTAGGGACCTGTAACTGCAATCCCTTACACGTGTGATCTGTTACTATCCGGTTAGGGACCTGTAACTACAGTCCCTTACCCGTGTGATCTGTTACTATCCGGTTAGGGACCTGTAACTACAGTCCCTTACCCGTGTGATCTGTTACTATCCGGTTAGGGACCTGTAACTACAGTCCCTTACCCGTGTGATCTGTTACTATCCGGTTAGGGACCTGTATCTACAGTCCCGTACCCGTGTGATGTGTTACTATCCGGGTAGGGACCTGTAACTACAGTCCCTTACCCGTGTGATCTGTTACTATCCGGTTAGGGACCTGTAACTACAGTCCCTTACCCGTGTGATCTGTTACTATCCGGTTAGCGACCTGTAACTGCAATCCCTTACCCGTGTGATCTGTTACTATCCGGTTAGGGACCTGTAACTGCAATCCCTTACCCATGTGATCTGTTACTATCCGGAAAGGGTCCTGTAACTGCAATCCCTTACCCGTGTGATCTGTTACTATCCGGTTAGGGACCTGTAACTACAGTCCCTTACCCGTGTGATGTGTTACTATCCGGTTAGCGACCTGTAACTGCAATCCCTTACCCGTGTGATCTGTTACTATCCGGTTAGGGACCTGTAACTACAGTCCCTTACCCGTGTGATCTGTTACTATCCGGTTAGGGACCTGTAACTACAGTCCCTTACCCGTGTGATCTGTTACTATCCGGTTAGCGACCTGTAACTGCAATCCCTTACCCGTGTGATGTGTTACTATCCGGTTAGGGACCTGTAACTACAGTCCCTTACCCGTGTGATCTGTTACTATCCGGTTAGGGACCTGTAACTGCAGTCCCTTACCCGTGTGATCTGTTACTATCCGGTTAGCGACCTGTAACTACAGTCCCTTACCCGTGTGATCTGTTACTATCTGCTTAGGGACCTGTAACTACAGTCCCTTACCCGTGTGATCTGTTACTATCCGGTTAGGGACCTGTAACTGCAATCCCTTACCCGTGTGATGTGTTACTATCCGGTTAGGGACCTGTAACTACAGTCCCTTACCCGTGTGATCTGTTACTATCCGGTTAGGGACCTGTAACTACAGTCCCTTACCCGTGTGATCTGTTACTATCCGGTTAGCGACCTGTAACTACAGTCCCTTACCCGTGTGATCTGTTACTATCCGGTTAGCGACCTGTAACTACAGTCCTTTACCCGTGTGATCTGTTACTATCCGGTAAGGGACCTGTAACTGCAATCCCTTACCCGTGTAATCTGTTACTATCCGGTTAGGGACCTGTAACTGCAATCCCTTACCCGTGTGATCTGTTACTATCCGGTTAGGGACCTGTAACTACAGTCCCTTACCCGTGTGATCTGTTACTATCCGGTTAGCGACCTGTAACTACAGTCCCTTACCCGTGTGATCTGTTACTATCCGGTTAGGGACCTGTAACTACAGTCCCTTACCCGTGTGATGTGTTACTATCCGGTTAGGGACCTGTAACTGCAATCCCTTACCCGTGTGATCTGTTACTATCCGGTTAGGGACCTGTAACTACAGTCCCTTACCCGTGTGATCTGTTACTATCCGGTTAGGGACCTGTAACTACAGTCTCTTACCCGTGTGATCCGTTACTATCCGGTTAGCGACCTGTATCTACAGTCCCTTACCCGTGTGATCTGTTACTATCCGGTTAGGGACCTGTAACTACAGTCCCTTACCCGTGTGATGTGTTACTATCCGGTTAGGGACCTGTAACTACAGTCTCTTACCCGTGTGATCTGTTACTATCCGGTTAGCGACCTGTAACTGCAATCCCTTACCCGTGTGATCTGTTACTATCTGGTTAGGGACCTGTAACTACAGTCCCTTACCCGTGTGATCTGTTACTATCCGGTTAGGGACCTGTAACTACAGTCCCTTACCCGTGTGATGTGTTACTATCCGGTTAGGGACCTGTAACTACAATCCCTTACCCGTGTGATCTGTTACTATCCGGTTAGGGACCTGTAACTACAGTCCCTTACCCGTGTGATGTGTTACTATCCGGTTAGGGACCTGTAACTACAGTCCCTTACCTGTGTGATCTGTTACTATCCGGTTAGCGACCTGTAACTGCAATCCCTTACCCGTGTGATCTGTTACTATCCGGTTAGGGACCTGTAACTACAGTCCCTTACCCGTGTGATCTGTTACTATCCGGTTAGGGACCTGTAACTGCAATCCCTTACCCGTGTGATCTGTTACTATCCGGTTAGGGACCTGTAACTACAGTCCCTTACCCGTGTGATCTGTTACTATCTGGTTAGGGACCTGTAACTACAGTCCCTTACCCGTGTGATCTGTTACTATCCGGTTAGGGACCTGTAACTACAATCCCTTACCCGTGTGATCTGTTACTATCCGGTTAGGGACCTGTAACTGCAATCCCTTACCCGTGTGATCTTTTACTATCCGGTTAGGGAACTGTAACTTCAATCCCTTACCCGTGTGATCTGTTACTATCCGGTTAGGGACCTGTAACTACAGTCCCTTACCCGTGTGATCTGTTACTATCCGGTTAGCGACCTGTAACTACAGTCCCTTACCCGTGTGATCTGTTACTATCCGGTTAGCGACTTGTAACTGCAATCCCTTACCCGTGTGATCTGTTACTATCCGGTTAGGGACCTGTAACTACAGTCCCTTACCCCTGTGATGTGTTACTATCCGGTTAGGGACCTGTAACTACAGTCCCTTACCCGTGTGATGTGTTACTATCCGGTTAGGGACCTGTAACTACAGTCCCTTACCCGTGTGATGTGTTACTATCCGGTTAGGGACCTGTAACTACAGTCCCTTACCCGTGTGATCTGTTACTATCCGGTTAGTGACCTGTAACTACAGTCCCTTACCCGTGTGATGTGTTACTATCCGGTTAGGGACCTGTAACTACAGTCCCTTACCCGTGTGATCTGTTACTATCCGGTTAGCGACCTGTAACTGCAATCCCTTACCCGTGTGATGTGTTACTATCCAGTTAGGGACCTGTAACTACAGTCCCTTACCCGTGTGATCTGTTACTATCCGGTTAGGGACCTGTAACTGCAATCCCTTACCCGTGTGATGTGTTACTATCCGGTTAGGGACCTGTAACTACAGTCCCTTACCCGTGTGATCTGTTACTATCCGGTTAGCGACCTGTAACTACAGTCCCTTACCCGTGTGATCTGTTACTATCCGGTTAGCGACCTGTAACTGCAATCCCTTACCCGTGTGATCTGTTACTATCCGGTTAGGGACCTGTAACTACAGTCCCTTACCCGTGTGATCTGTTACTATCCGGTTAGGGACCTGTAACTGCAATCCCTTACCCGTGTGATCTGTTACTATCCGGTTAGGGACCTGTAACTACAGTCCCTTACCGTGTGAGCTCTTACTATCCGGTTAGGGACCTGTAACTGCAATCCCTTACCCGTGTGATCTGTTACTATCCGGTTAGGGACCTGTAACTACAGTCCCTTACCCGTGTGATCTGTTCCTATCCGGTTAGGGACCTGTAACTGCAATCCCTTACCCGTGTGATCTGTTACTATCCGGTTAGGGACCTGTAACTACAGTCCCTTACCCGTGTGATCTGTTACTATCCGGTTAGTGACCTGTAACTACAGTCCCTTACCCGTGTGATCTGTTACTATCCGGTTAGCGACCTGTAACTGCAATCCCTTACCCGTGTGATCTGTTAATATCCGGTTAGGGACCTGTAACTACAGTCCCTTACCCGTGTGATCTGTTACTATCCGGTTAGGGGCCTGTAACTACAGTCCCTTACCCGTGTGATCTGTTACTATCCGGTTAGGGACCTGTAACTACAGTCCCTTACCCGTGTGATCTGTTACTATCCGGTTAGGGACCTGTAACTACAGTCCCTTACCCGTGTGATGTGTTACTATCCGGTTAGGGACCTGTAACTGCAATCCCTTACCCGTGTGATCTGTTACTATCCGGTTAGGGACCTGTAACTACAGTACCTTACCCGTGTGATCTCTTACTATCCGGTTAGGGACCTGTAACTGCAATCCCTTACCCGTGTGATCTGTTACTATCCGGTTAGGGACCTGTAACTACAGTCCCTTACCCGTGTGATCTGTTACTATCTGGTTAGGGACCTGTAACTGCAATCCCTTACCCGTGTGATCTGTTACTATCCGGTTAGGGACCTGTAACTACAGTCCCTTACCCGTGTGATCTGTTACTATCCGGTTAGGGACCTGTAACTGCAATCCCTTACCCGTGTGATGTGTTACTATCCGGTTAGCGACCTGTAACTGCAATCCCTTACCCGTGTGATGTGTTACTATCCGGTTAGGGACCTGTAACTGCAATCCCTTACCCGTGTGATGTGTTACTATCCGGTTAGGGACCTGTAACTGCAATCCCTTACCCGTGTGATCTGTTACTATCCGTTTAGGGACCTGTAACTACAGTCCCTTACCCGTGTGATCTGTTACTATCCGGTTAGGGACCTGTAACTGCAATCCCTTACCCGTGTGATCTGTTACTATCCGGTTAGGGACCTGTAACTACAGTCCCTTACCCGTGTGATCTGTTACTATCCGGTTAGGGACCTGTAACTGCAATCCCTTACCCGTGTGATCTGTTACTATCCGGTTAGGGACCTGTAACTACAGTCCCTTACCCGTGTGATCTGTTACTATCCGGTTAGGGACCTGTAACTACAGTCCCTTACCCGTGTGATCTGTTACTATCCGGTTAGGGACCTGTAACTGCAATCCCTTACCCGTTTGATCTGTTACTATCCGGTTAGCGACCTTTAACTGCAATCCCTTACCCGTGTGATGTGTTACTATCCGGTTAGGGACCTGTAACTGCAATCCCTTACCCGTGTGATGTGTTACTATCTGGTTAGGGACCTGTAACTGCAATCCCTTACCCGTGTGATGTGTTACTATCCGGTTAGGGACCTGTAACTACAGTCCCTTACCCGTGTGATCTGTTACTATCCGGTTAGGGACCTGTATCTACAGTCCCTTACCCGTGTGATCTGTTACTATCCGGTTAGGGACCTGTAACTACAGTCCCTTACCCATGTGATCTGTTACTATCCGGTTAGGGACCTGTAACTGCAATCCCTTACCCGTGTGATGTGTTACTATCCGGTTAGGGACCTGTAACTACAGTCCCTTACCCGTGTGATCTGTTACTATCCGGTTAGGGACCTGTAACTACAGTCCCTTACCCGTGTGATCTGTTACTATCCGGTTAGGGACCTGTAACTACAGTCCCTTACCCGTGTGATGTGTTACTATCCGGTTAGGGACCTGTAACTACAGTCCCTTACCCTTGTGATCTGTTACTATCCGGTTAGCGACCTGTAACTGCAATCCCTTACCCGTGTGATGTGTTACTATCCGGTTAGGGACCTGTAACTACAGTCCCTTACCCGTGTGATCTGTTACTATCCGGTTAGGGACCTGTAACTGCAATCCCTTACCCGTGTGATGTGTTACTATCCGGTTAGGGACCTGTAACTACAGTCCCTTACCCGTGTGATCTGTTACTATCCGGTTAGCGACCTGTAACTACAGTCCCTTACCCGTGTGATCTGTTACTATCCGGTTAGCGACCTGTAACTGCAATCCCTTACCCGTGTGATCTGTTACTATCCGGTTAGGGACCTGTAACTGCAATCCCTTACCCGTGTGATCTGTTACTATCCGGTTAGGGACCTGTAACTACAGTCCCTTACCGTGTGAGCTCTTACTATCCGGTTAGGGACCTGTAACTGCAATCCCTTACCCGTGTGATCTGTTACTATCCGGTTAGGGACCTGTAACTACAGTCCCTTACCCGTGTGATCTGTTCCTATCCGGTTAGGGACCTGTAACTGCAATCCCTTACCCGTGTGATGTGTTACTATCCGGTTAGGGACCTGTAACTACAGTCCCTTACCCGTGTGATCTGTTACTATCCGGTTAGTGACCTGTAACTACAGTCCCTTACCCGTGTGATCTGTTACTATCCGGTTAGCGACCTGTAACTGCAATCCCTTACCCGTGGGATCTGTTAATATCCGGTTAGGGACCTGTAACTACAGTCCCTTACCCGTGTGATCTGTTACTATCCGGTTAGGGGCCTGTAACTACAGTCCCTTACCCGTGTGATCTGTTACTATCCGGTTAGGGACCTGTAACTACAGTCCCTTACCCGTGTGATCTGTTACTATCCGGTTAGGGACCTGTAACTACAGTCCCTTACCCGTGTGATGTGTTACTATCCGGTTAGGGACCTGTAACTGCAATCCCTTACCCGTGTGATCTGTTACTATCCGGTTAGGGACCTGTAACTACAGTACCTTACCCGTGTGATCTCTTACTATCCGGTTAGGGACCTGTAACTGCAATCCCTTACCCGTGTGATCTGTTACTATCCGGTTAGGGACCTGTAACTACAGTCCCTTACCCGTGTGATCTGTTACTATCCGGTTAGGGACCTGTAACTGCAATCCCTTACCCGTGTGATCTGTTACTATCCGGTTAGGGACCTGTAACTACAGTCCCTTACCCGTGTGATCTGTTACTATCCGGTTAGGGACCTGTAACTGCAATCCCTTACCCGTGTGATCTGTTACTATCCGGTTAGCGACCTGTAACTGCAATCCCTTACCCGTGTGATGTGTTACTATCCGGTTAGGGACCTGTAACTGCAATCCCTTACCCGTGTGATGTGTTACTATCCGGTTAGGGACCTGTAACTGCAATCCCTTACCCGTGTGATCTGTTACTATCCGGTTAGGGACCTGTAACTACAGTCCCTTACCCGTGTGATCTGTTACTATCCGGTTAGGGACCTGTAACTGCAATCCCTTACCCGTGTGATCTGTTACTATCCGGTTAGGGACCTGTAACTACAGTCCCTTACCCGTGTGATCTGTTACTATCCGGTTAGGGACCTGTAACTGCAATCCCTTACCCGTGTGATCTGTTACTATCCGGTTAGGGACCTGTAACTACAGTCCCTTACCCGTGTGATCTGTTACTATCCGGTTAGGGACCTGTAACTACAGTCCCTTACCCGTGTGATCTGTTACTATCCGGTTAGGGACCTGTAACTGCAATCCCTTACCCGTTTGATCTGTTACTATCCGGTTAGCGACCTTTAACTGCAATCCCTTACCCGTGTGATGTGTTACTATCCGGTTAGGGACCTGTAACTGCAATCCCTTACCCGTGTGATGTGTTACTATCTGGTTAGGGACCTGTAACTGCAATCCCTTACCCGTGTGATGTGTTACTATCCGGTTAGGGACCTGTAACTACAGTCCCTTACCCGTGTGATCTGTTACTATCCGGTTAGGGACCTGTATCTACAGTCCCTTACCCGTGTGATCTGTTACTATCCGGTTAGGGACCTGTAACTACAGTCCCTTACCCGTGTGATCTGTTACTATCCGGTTAGGGACCTGTAACTGCAATCCCTTACCCGTGTGATCTGTTACTATCCGGTTAGGGACCTGTAACTACAGTCCCTTACCCGTGTGATCTGTTACTATCCGGTTAGGGACCTGTAACTACAGTCCCTTACCCGTGTGATCTGTTACTATCCGGTTAGGGACCTGTAACTACAGTCCCTTACCCGTGTGATGTGTTACTATCCGGTTAGGGACCTGTAACTACAGTCCCTTACCCGTGTGATGTGTTACTATCCGGTTAGCGACCTGTAACTGCAATCCCTTACCGGTGTGATCTGTTACTATCCGGTTAGGGACCTGTAACTGCAATCCCTTACCCATGTGATCTGTTACTATCCGGTTAGGGTCCTGTAACTGCAATCCCTTACCCGTGTGATCTGTTACTATCCGGTTAGGTACCTGTAACTACAGTCCCTTACCCGTGTGATGTGTTACTATCCGGTTAGCGACCTGTAACTGCAATCCCTTACCCGTGTGATCTGTTACTATCCGGTTAGGGACCTGTAACTGCAATCCCTTACCCGTGTGATCTGTTACTATCCGGTTAGGGACCTGTAACTACAGTCCCTTACCCGTGTGATCTGTTACTATCCGGTTAGGGACCTGTAACTACAGTCTCTTACCCGTGTGATCTGTTACTATCCGGTTAGCGACCTGTAACTGCAATCCCTTACCCGTGTGATGTGTTACTATCCGGTTAGGGACCTGTAACTACAGTCCCTTACCCGTGTGATCTGTTACTATCCGGTTAGGGACATGTAACTGCAGTCCCTTACCCGTGTGATCTGTTACTATCCGGTTAGCGACCTGTAACTACAGTCCCTTACCCGTGTGATCTGTTACTATCCGGTTAGGGACCTGTAACAACAGTCCCTTACCCGTGTGATCTGTTACTATCCGGTTAGGGACCTGTAACTGCAATCCCTTACCCGTGTGATGTGTTACTATCCGGTTAGGGACCTGTAACTACAGTCCCTTACCCGTGTGATCTGTTACTATACGGTTAGCGACCTGTAACTACAGTCCCTTACCCGTGTGATCTGTTGCTATCCGGTTAGGGACCTGTAACCTCAGTCCCTTACCCGTGTGATCTGTTACTATCCGGTTAGGGACCTCTAACTGCAGTCCCTTACCCGTGTGATCTGTTACTATCCGGTTAGCGACCTTTAACTACAGTCCCTTACCCGTGTGATCTGTTACTATCCGGTTAGGGACCTGTAACTACAGTCCCTTACCCGTGTGATCTGTTACTATCCGGTTAGGGACCTGTAACTGCAATCCCTTACCCGTGTGATGTGTTACTATCCGGTTAGGGACCTGTAACTACAGTCCCTTACCCGTGTGATCTGTTACTATCCGGTTAGCGACCTGTAACTACAGTCCCTTACCCGTGTGATGTGTTACTATCCGGTTAGGGACCTGTAACTACAGTCCCTTACCCGTGTGATCTGTTACTATCCGGTTAGGGACCTGTAACTACAGTCCCTTACCCGTGTGATCTGTTACTATCCGGTTAGGGACCTGTAACTACAGTCCCTTACCCGTGTGATGTGTTACTATCCGGTTAGGGACCTGTAACTACAGTCCCTTACCCTTGTGATCTGTTACTATCCGGTTAGCGACCTGTAACTGCAATCCCTTACCCGTGTGATGTGTTACTATCCGGTTAGGGACCTGTAACTACAGTCCCTTACCCGTGTGATCTGTTACTATCCGGTTAGGGACCTGTAACTGCAATCCCTTACCCGTGTGATGTGTTACTATCCGGTTAGGGACCTGTAACTACAGTCCCTTACCCGTGTGATCTGTTACTATCCGGTTAGCGACCTGTAACTACAGTCCCTTACCCGTGTGATCTGTTACTATCCGGTTAGCGACCTGTAACTGCAATCCCTTACCCGTGTGATCTGTTACTATCCGGTTAGGGACCTGTAACTACAGTCCCTTACCCGTGTGATCTGTTACTATCCGGTTAGGGACCTGTAACTGCAATCCCTTACCCGTGTGATCTGTTACTATCCGGTTAGGGACCTGTAACTACAGTCCCTTACCGTGTGAGCTCTTACTATCCGGTTAGGGACCTGTAACTGCAATCCCTTACCCGTGTGATCTGTTACTATCCGGTTAGGGACCTGTAACTACAGTCCCTTACCCGTGTGATCTGTTCCTATCCGGTTAGGGACCTGTAACTGCAATCCCTTACCCGTGTGATGTGTTACTATCCGGTTAGGGACCTGTAACTACAGTCCCTTACCCGTGTGATCTGTTACTATCCGGTTAGTGACCTGTAACTACAGTCCCTTACCCGTGTGATCTGTTACTATCCGGTTAGCGACCTGTAACTGCAATCCCTTACCCGTGTGATCTGTTAATATCCGGTTAGGGACCTGTAACTACAGTCCCTTACCCGTGTGATCTGTTACTATCCGGTTAGGGGCCTGTAACTACAGTCCCTTACCCGTGTGATCTGTTACTATCCGGTTAGGGACCTGTAACTACAGTCCCTTACCCGTGTGATCTGTTACTATCCGGTTAGGGACCTGTAACTACAGTCCCTTACCCGTGTGATGTGTTACTATCCGGTTAGGGACCTGTAACTGCAATCCCTTACCCGTGTGATCTGTTACTATCCGGTTAGGGACCTGTAACTACAGTACCTTACCCGTGTGATCTCTTACTATCCGGTTAGGGACCTGTAACTGCAATCCCTTACCCGTGTGATCTGTTACTATCCGGTTAGGGACCTGTAACTACAGTCCCTTACCCGTGTGATCTGTTACTATCCGGTTAGGGACCTGTAACTGCAATCCCTTACCCGTGTGATCTGTTACTATCCGGTTAGGGACCTGTAACTACAGTCCCTTACCCGTGTGATCTGTTACTATCCGGTTAGGGACCTGTAACTGCAATCCCTTACCCGTGTGATCTGTTACTATCCGGTTAGCGACCTGTAACTGCAATCCCTTACCCGTGTGATGTGTTACTATCCGGTTAGGGACCTGTAACTGCAATCCCTTACCCGTGTGATGTGTTACTATCCGGTTAGGGACCTGTAACTGCAATCCCTTACCCGTGTGATCTGTTACTATCCGGTTAGGGACCTGTAACTACAGTCCCTTACCCGTGTGATCTGTTACTATCCGGTTAGGGACCTGTATCTGCAATCCCTTTCCCGTGTGATCTGTTACTATCCGGTTAGGGACCTGTAACTACAGTCCCTTACCCGTGTGATCTGTTACTATCCGGTTAGGGACCTGTAACTGCAATCCCTTACCCGTGTGATCTGTTACTATCCGGTTAGGGACCTGTAACTACAGTCCCTTACCCGTGTGATCTGTTACTATCCGGTTAGGGACCTGTAACTACAGTCCCTTACCCGTGTGATCTGTTACTATCCGGTTAGGGACCTGTAACTGCAATCCCTTACCCGTTTGATCTGTTACTATCCGGTTAGCGACCTTTAACTGCAATCCCTTACCCGTGTGATGTGTTACTATCCGGTTAGGGACCTGTAACTGCAATCCCTTACCCGTGTGATGTGTTACTATCTGGTTAGGGACCTGTAACTGCAATCCCTTACCCGTGTGATGTGTTACTATCCGGTTAGGGACCTGTAACTACAGTCCCTTACCCGTGTGATCTGTTACTATCCGGTTAGGGACCTGTATCTACAGTCCCTTACCCGTGTGATCTGTTACTATCCGGTTAGGGACCTGTAACTACAGTCCCTTACCCGTGTGATCTGTTACTATCCGGTTAGGGACCTGTAACTGCAATCCCTTACCCGTGTGATCTGTTACTATCCGGTTAGGGACCTGTAACTACAGTCCCTTACCCGTGTGATCTGTTACTATCCGGTTAGGGACCTGTAACTACAGTCCCTTACCCGTGTGATCTGTTACTATCCGGTTAGGGACCTGTAACTACAGTCCCTTACCCGTGTGATGTGTTACTATCCGGTTAGGGACCTGTAACTACAGTCCCTTACCCGTGTGATCTGTTACTATCCGGTTAGCGACCTGTAACTGCAATCCCTTACCGGTGTGATCTGTTACTATCCGGTTAGGGACCTGTAACTGCAATCCCTTACCCATGTGATCTGTTACTATCCGGTTAGGGTCCTGTAACTGCAATCCCTTACCCGTGTGATCTGTTACTATCCGGTTAGGGACCTGTAACTACAGTCCCTTACCCGTGTGATGTGTTACTATCCGGTTAGCGACCTGTAACTGCAATCCCTTACCCGTGTGATCTGTTACTATCCGGTTAGGGACCTGTAACTGCAATCCCTTACCCGTGTGATCTGTTACTATCCGGTTAGGGACCTGTAACTACAGTCCCTTACCCGTGTGATCTGTTACTATCCGGTTAGGGACCTGTAACTACAGTCTCTTACCCGTGTGATCTGTTACTATCCGGTTAGCGACCTGTAACTGCAATCCCTTACCCGTGTGATGTGTTACTATCCGGTTAGGGACCTGTAACTACAGTCCCTTACCCGTGTGATCTGTTACTATCCGGTTAGGGACATGTAACTGCAGTCCCTTACCCGTGTGATCTGTTACTATCCGGTTAGCGACCTGTAACTACTGTCCCTTACCCGTGTGATCTGTTACTATCCGGTTAGGGACCTGTAACTACAGTCCCTTACCCGTGTGATCTGTTACTATCCGGTTAGGGACCTGTAACTGCAATCCCTTACCCGTGTGATGTGTTACTATCCGGTTAGGGACCTGTAACTACAGTCCCTTACCCGTGTGATCTGTTACTATACGGTTAGCGACCTGTAACTACAGTCCCTTACCCGTGTGATCTGTTGCTATCCGGTTAGGGACCTGTAACCTCAGTCCCTTACCCGTGTGATCTGTTACTATCCGGTTAGGGACCTCTAACTGCAGTCCCTTACCCGTGTGATCTGTTACTATCCGGTTAGCGACCTTTAACTACAGTCCCTTACCCGTGTGATCTGTTACTATCCGGTTAGGGACCTGTAACTACAGTCCCTTACCCGTGTGATCTGTTACTATCCGGTTAGGGACCTGTAACTGCAATCCCTTACCCGTGTGATGTGTTACTATCCGGTTAGGGACCTGTAACTACAGTCCCTTACCCGTGTGATCTGTTACTATCCGGTTAGCGACCTGTAACTACAGTCCCTTACCCGTGTGATCTGTTACTATCCGGTTAGGGACCTGTAACTACAGTCCCTTACCCGTGTGATCTGTTACTATCCGGTTAGGGACCTGTAACATTTTGTTTAAAATAGGCAGATTGTTAAACCCCAGTTGTCCCACTGGGACAATAAAAGTCACAAGTTTTATACAAATGGAGTAAACTTTATTCTCAAGTCAGGGAAGTAAAACAGTTTTCAATATCCATGTTACTGTCTAACATTCATAATTAACATGGGGTGAATTATAATTAACAGGCAAACCGCAGTAAAACACACCAGGCTGCACATTAAGTGGCAGTTGCCACCAAGACTGATCGCATGGATTTCTAAGCAAACCAGACGTTAGTGACCATTGTGAGTCACAATATCTCATTAAAACTCTGTCTCCCTCATGAGGGATTTCAACGCTTCACTTTCAAAACATTATCCTCTGAATTCCCTCAAAATGTGTCATGGCCCAGATTGCCTCAGTGACTGTTCCCCTCCTAATGGTTCAATCTCTCCCCCTGAGACATGGGATTCACAAAGTTGCACTCCCACCTCTAATTATTGACACTCTTCCAACTCTTTCACAAACTGCTAGCTTCACTAATCTGGCACTGCCCCGAGTTTCTCCAGACTCCAGTCTCTAAGCTGCACTGAATTAGAAATGGCTCCCAGAGCTTGTCTGAGCCTTAGTTGCTGGACATGGAACCAGTGACCCTCTGCCATCTTTTCAGCTCCCCAGGAGTTTTCTAAGCCCTTACTGTTTTCAGCCTGCTAACAGTCCTCAGGGCTCCTCTGTGAGCTGCAAACCACATGAGGTCCAAATTGCAACCACACAGCTAAATTGAAATCAAAGAACCTTCACCCATCTCCATGATGACATAGCCTTTCAGGCTTCACTAAATGCTTTTAAACTACTTTAACTCTTAACTCCCGAAACAAAATATCTGTCTGGACTGCACTTCTTTGCAAGCAGCGTAGATATCAAGTCTCCAGCTCTCCAGCTAAGTAAGCCCACCTGCTGTTTTAGGATCTTATCTTTCTAGCAGTTAACCCCTTAAGTCAACATGATGGCAACGTTTTAAGTGTAGTAGACTCCAAGTTTCATTTCTCTCATTTTTCTACAGTTACATATTAATCTTCCCAGAACTAAACATTAGCTGTAAAATATTCACATGAGCCACGATCTAGATAGTCGTCACACGTGAAAGATTAGAGGGAAGGGAGGTTCCCTCTCCACCCTCGTGATGGATTCTAATGCTGTGTTTGTGACTCAGCATGTGGAATATTGCAGTGGGGACCGGTTAGACCTGGCTGATCTTACCTGTAGTCACAACGAGAAAAGGTTTCTTTGTTCTTCAGGCCAAACCTGGGAATTATGTTGAAGAGTGTTTCACTGGAGTGGCTCCAAAAGCATAGAAACGTTCCAGAAAGATCTCCTGCAAATGGCGCTTGAGATTGAGAAGAGGGATGAAGTATGAATGTCTGCTGCTGAACTTCATGGGGACCATGTAGCACAGCCCAGGATCACTGGACAAGTGGGTTCGGCACTGGGATAGATTAGAACCCTGCTTCAGAATTATTCCAAAATGCTTAACTGATCACTGCAGCTGAGATCAACATTTGCTACTGTTTATTTCTCTTTATCGACCAAAGCAATTTCCTAAAATCTATTTCATAACCGACCGTCCGTATACTCCGGATTTCTGTTGCTAGTTAATCTGATGTGTTATTAGGGGAAGGGGCTGGGGGGAAATCCATTCTTTCAATTCTCTGCAGCTGGGACTCCTGGCAGATTTGGATGTTAAAGGATCGTCAGTGAAATGTGCGGATTCAGCCCAGCTCCAGACAGGATGGTCCCAAAGCACGAACTGGCAAAGCAAAGAGGCTGCAAGAATGGCTGGTGTGGGAAAGAGACACAGGCTGGAGACAATGGCTGGTGTGGGAAAGAGACACAGGCCTCCCTCTCTCGACAGTGACTCTGCACACAACCAGGAAGCATTCAGTACTCTAACTAACGCCTGGTGCAAATTCCACATCACGTCCTTGCTTCTAGGTTTGTCATTATTATAAAGTCCTGCTGCCCATTTATTTTCCGATAATCTTTTCTACTCCCGTCCTTATTTTGATGTATTGGTGCATTTAGTCTGGACCGTCACTGCTGTATTTTACATTCATTTGCTGAACTGCATCCCCCACCGACCTGCCCACTTTTCATTTAAGAAGGAGATGAGGAGGGGTTTCTTCTCTCCGAGGGTCGTCCGTCTGTGGATTTCCCTTCCCCAGAGATCAGTGGAGGCTAGATCAGTGAATATATTCGAGGCTGAGTTAGACAGATTTTTGATTGACAAAGGGGTCAAAGTTTGTTGGGGGAGTGGTGCAGGAAAAAGGGTTAAGGCCACAATCAGGTTAACTGTGATCTCATTGAGTGGTAGAGAAGGCTCGAGGGGCTGAATGGCCTCCTCCTGCTTCTAATTCATATGTTCTGAAAGTTATGTTAATAAGTCTGAGATTGTCTCTCTGGTTAAGGTGTCCTGAATTAAACTGCATAGGACTATTCCTGCTCAGAATGGAGACAATGAGGGATCTTCCTGTCACTTACCCCTGCAACTGACTGGGTTTAATTTCCTGTCCATAACTAGCCTTCACTCACTGGATTTTAGTTGAGAAATAACCGTGCTTTTATCCAAAGATTTACTATAGTTTCACTCATAGCTCCGTTTGCTTGTAGAGAATTTATAATTAGACTCTGTAGACTGTTTGCTGTAATGTACTGTTTAAATAAACTCTGTTTGCTGTCTAAATTAATCTTTCTGTGCTGTAAACTGAACCTATACTGTGAATCCTGCAATAGGTCCCATTCTACCTCCAAATCATCAGCAGGTAGGGCGGGGGTCAATGGATTCTGCTTGAATTGTTCCCTGAAGCTCAGATTTACCTGTTATCCCCCTGATTCAGGGAAGTAACCTGATTTGAAACTGGTGGTGAGAGGGGTTGTACTTACCTCAAAGCTCCTGTCAGCTGCCGCTTAATCATGTGTGTGCGGGAACTCATTGTAAGTGACCACATTAGCCAGTGTTGCCCTTCGGAAAATGTCTGTAGTAAAAAAATCCACAAATGATTTATAGTAAAGGCTGGGCTTATTTTTGGAGAGCAAGTGGGGATGTGAAAGTCAAAGCTGCTTCTTCCTCCTGGATCATCAGAAATAGGAGTAGGTCATTTGGCTCGATCTCCACTTTCCTGCCTGTCACACATAATCCTCGATTCCTTATGGATTGAAAACATGTCTCGTACTTGAGTGTACTCACGATGAAGAATTAATCCTTTATAAACTGCGACAGTGCAACACAGACAGATACACGCACACGCGCGCATGCACACATACACACACGTGCTCACATACACATACACACGTTCATACACACACACACACACACACACACACACACACACACACACACACACACACACACCAAGTTTACAGCACAGAAACAGGCCATTCGGCCCAGTTGTTCCTTACTGGTGCTTACACACTACACAAACCTCCTCTCACTTCACCCTATCAGCATATCCTTCTAGTCCCTTCTCCCTCACGTGTTTATCCAGCTTCCCCTAAAACGTCTCCACACTGTTCACCTCAACCGCTCCCTGTGGGGGGTGAGTTCCACATTCTCCTCACTCTCTGGGTAAAGAAGTTTCTCCTGAATTCCCCATTGGATTTATTAGTGACTCTCGTATATTTCTGGTCTCTAGTTCTGGTCTCCGCACAAGTGGAAACAGCTTCTCTACGTTTACCTTTTCGAATGACTTCATAACTTTAAAAAGCCTGTTTGATCTCCCCTGATGAGATCTGTCAGTTCTGGGGTCGAGGCTCCCTCCAGTGTGAGGACAGGGAACTGCACCCTCCAATATCAGACACCAACCACAAGACCAGAGTCTGTAGCATGAACTCACCAAGCCGACATTATCTAACAGAGAATCACGCACTGATACAGCTGATACTCCATTCAGCTTTGACAAACAAGTCAGCTTATTCATGCTGCCCAGCAAGGAACTCTGCACTGGTGCCGTCTGATTGCCTGTCTGTCTATCTGTCAGTCTGCATGCCTGTCTGTCAGTCTGCCTGCCTGTCTGCCCATCAGTCTGCCTGTCTGTGTTTCAGTCTGCATTCCTGTCCATCAGTCTGCCTGTCAGTCAGCCTGCCTGCCTGCCTGTCCATCAGCCTGCCTGTCTGCCTGTCAGTCTGCCTGTCGGCCCTGTCAATCTGTGCCTGTCTGTCTGTCTGTGTCTGTCCCTTTCAGTGTCTGCAATTCTGTGTCTGTCTGCTGGTCTTGCCAGTCAACCTGCCTGTCTGTCAGCCTGTCTGTCAGCCTGTCAGTCTGCCTGTCTGCCTGAAAATCCCTGACACTGAGAGCAATTTCAGATACACAGGATGGAAGTGCTGAGCACCAGCATGATCATAGCCTACATGAGTTTCTAAAGAGGACAGCAGTGGCTCGAACGATGACCTGATTTTCGACAGGGTGACCAGCTGTCCGCTGAATAATCGAGGCTGCACATTAATCCAGTGTCAAAGCCCTGCTCAGCGTGAGGCTGGTCCCTACAGAAGCTGTGGACTCCCAGCAATCCCAGCCCCAAATACATCGATCGAACCCCCTCCTGAAGGATTACAGGTGATAAATCCAAGGGCTTACAATCTGAACAATGAAACGTTGCAATAATTTATCAAATCCAAAATTGGTCCTCAGCCAATTGGGTTGATAAGTCAGCAAAAGGTGAGGGGTTTCCCTAGGCTAGGAGAAATGGGCAGGAGCTGACACTGACACACACACACACACACACACATACACACACACACACACACACACACACACACACACACACATACACACACACACACACACACACACATATACACACACACACACACACACACACACACACACATATACACACACACACACACACACACACACACACACACACACACATACACACATGAACCGTACAGGAGCTGACACTGAGACACACACACAGACTGTACAGGAGCTGACACTGAGACACACACACGGACTGTACAGGAGCTGACACTGAGACACACACACTCACACACACACACAGGGACCGTACAGGAGCTGACACTGAGACACACACACGGACGTACAGGAGCAGACACTGAGACACACACACACGGACCGTACAGGAGCTGACACTGAGACACACACACGGACCGTACAGGAGTTGACACTGAGACACACACACGGACCGTACAGGAGTTGACACTGAGACACACACACGGACGTACAGGAGCTGACACTGAGACACACACACGGACGTACAGGAGCTGACACTGAGACAAACACACACACACACACACACACACACACAGGGACCGTACAGGAGCTGACACTGAGACACACACACGGACCGTACAGGAGCTGACACTGAGACACACACACGGACCGTACAGGAGCTGATACTGAGACACACACACGGACCATACAGGAGCTGACACTGAGACACACACATGGACAGTACAGGAGCTGACACTGATACACACACACGGACGTACAGGAGCTGACACTGAGACACACACACGGACAGTACAGGAGCTGACACTGAGACACACACATGGACCATACAGGAGCTGACACTGAGACACACACACAGATGGTACAGGAGTTGACACTGAGACACACACACACAGACTGTACAGGAGCTGACACTGAGACACACACACACAGACTGTACAGGAGCTGACAATGAGACACACACACAGACTGTACAGGAGCTGACACTGAGACACACACACACAGACTGTACAGGAGCTGACAATGAGACACACACACAGACTGTACAGGAGCTGACACTGAGACACACACACACGGACCATACAGGAGCTGACACTGAGACACACACACACGCGTACAGGAGCTGACACTGAGACACACAGACGGACTGGATAGGAGCTGACACTGAGATACACACATGGACTGTAGAGGAGCTGACTCTGAGACACGCTGTACAGTAATCCAGAGGCCCAGGGTAATGCTTTGAGGGCCCGGGTTCAAATCCCACCACGGCAGCTGGTGAAATTTGAATTTAATAACATTACCTGGAATTAAAATTCTGACGATGACCATGAACCCATTGTGGATTGTTATAAATACCCGTCTGCTTCACTAACGTCTAGAATGAAATCTGCCTGTCCGGACCCTCCTGTCATTCCAGGCCCACAGCAACTCGGTTAAATGTTCTCACAAGGAAATAAGGGAATGTCAATAACTGCCGACCCAGCCAGCGACACCCACATCCCAACAATAAATATAAAATACACTTTGGGCAGGATCTGAGGGTCCTCGAGAGGGTTGCAGGGAGGAGGGGGTGTAACCATAAGCTGGGGTTGGAGCAGCTGGGAATGTTCTCCTGGGAGTGGAGGAGTTTGAGGGGAGATTTGAGAGGGGTGGACAAGAATAAGACAGGGTTGGATAACGTAGACAAAGAAGATCTGTTCACAGTGGCTGATGATTCAAAGACCAGGAGTGCACGATGAAGAGATGCACCGGGGGAAGGGGAGAAGGAGCTGATTCCCACAGTGACTGGGAATGACCTGGAACCTGGAGGCAAAACAGACTGAAACCATCAAAGCTTTCCAAAGGAGATTGCATGGACACTTGAGGGAAATAAGCTTATAGCAACAAGGGGGTAGAGGAAGAGAATGGGAATGCGTGTGCGGTGCGACAAAGGGTGAGCAGGTACTCGCTGCACCAAATGGCCACTGTCTGTTGTAGCAATCTTACCCTGTGTCAAAAGATTCGAAGGGACGGAACGCCGCACTGTCGGAGGGTCAGTACTGAGGGAGTGCTGCACTGTCGGAGGGTCAGTACTGAGGGAGTGCCGCACTGTCAGAGGGTCAGTACTGAGGGAGTGCCGCACTGTCGGAGGGTCAGTACTGAGGGAGTGCCGCACTGTCGGAGGGTCAGTACTGAGGGAGTGCCGCACTGTCGGAGGGTCAGTACTGAGGGAGTGCTGCACTGTCGGAGGGTCAGTACTGAGGGAGTGCCGCACTGTCAGAGGGTCAGTACTGAGGGAGTGCGGCACTGTCAGAGGGTCAGTACTGAGGGAGTGCTGCACTGTCCGAGGGTCAGTACTGAGGGAGTGCCGCACTGTCAGAGGGTCAGTACTGAGGGAGTGCTGCACTGTCAGAGGGTCAGTACTGAGGGAGTGCTGCACTGTCAGAGGGTCAGTACTGAGGGAGTGCTGCACTGTCGGAGGGTCAGTACTGAGGGAGTGCTGCACTGTCGGAGGGTCAGTACTGAGGGAGTGCCGCACTGTCAGAGGGTCAGTACTGAGGGAGTGCCGCACTGTCAGAGAGTCAGTACTGAGAGAGTGCCGCACTGTCAGAGGGTCAGAACTGAGGGAGTGCCGCACTGTCAGAGGGTCAGTACTGAGGGAGCGCCGCACTGTCAGAGAGTCAGTACTGAGGGAGTGCCGCACTGTCAGAGGGTCAATACTGAGGGAGTGCCACACTGTCAGAGGGTCAATACTGAGGGAGTGCCGCACAGTCGGAGGGTCAGTACTGAGAGAGTGCCGCACTGTCAGAGGGTCAGAACTGAGGGAGTGCCGCACTGTCAGAGAGTCAGTACTGAGAGAGTGCCGCACTGTCAGAGGGTCAGAACTGAGGGAGTGCCGCACTGTCAGAGGGTCAGTACTGAGGGAGCGCCGCACTGTCGGAGAGTCAGTACTGAGGGAGTGCCGCACTGTCAGAGGGTCAGTACTGAGGGAGTGCCACACTGTCAGAGGGTCAGTACTGAGGGAGTGCTGCACAGTCGGAGGGTCAGTACTGAGGGAGTGCTGCACTGTCAGAGGGTCAGTACTGAGGGAGTGCTGCACAGTCGGAGGGTCAGTACTGAGGGAGTGCTGCACTGTCAGAGGGTCAGTACTGAGGGAGTGCAGCACTGTCGGAGGGTCAGTACTGAGGGAGTGCTACACTGTCAGAGGGTCAGTACTAAGGGAATGCTGCACTGTCGGAGGGTCAGTACTGAGGGAGTGCTGCACTGTCAGAGGGTCAGTACTGAGGGAATGCCACACTGTCTGAGGGTCAGTACTGAGGGAGCACTGCACTGTTGGAGGGTCAGTACTGAGGGAGTGCCACACTGTCGGAGGGTCTGTACTGAGGGAGTCCCACACTGTCGTAGGGTCAGTACTGAGGGAGTGCCGCACTGTCAGAGGATCAGTATTGAGGGACCGCCGAACTGTTGGAGGATCAGCAGTGAGGGAGTGCAACACTGTCAGAGAGTCAGTACTGAGGGAGTGCCGCACTGTTGGAGGAGCAGTACTGAGGGATTGCCGCACTGTAGGAGGGTCAGTACTGAGGGAGTGCGGCTCTGTCGGAGGGTCAGTACTGAGGGAGTGCTGTCCTGTCAGAGGGTCAGTACTGAGGGAGTGCCGCACTGTCAGGGGGTCAGTACTGAGGGAGTGCTGCACTGTCAGAGGGTCAGTACTGAGGGAGTGCCGCACTGTCACTATTGAGGGAGTGCTACACTGTCGGAGGGTCAGTACTGAGGGAGTGCTGCATTGTTGGAGGGTCAGTACTGAGGGAGTGCCACACTGTCGGAGGGTCTGTACTGAGGGAGTCCCACACTGTCGTAGGGTCAGTACTGAGGGAGTGCCGCACTGTCAGAGGATCAGTATTGAGGGACCGCCGCACTGTTGGAGGATCAGCAGTGAGGGAGTGCAACACTGTCAGAGAGTCAGTACTGAGGGAGTGCCGCACTGTTGGAGGAGCAGTACTGAGGGATTGCCGCACTGTAGGAGGGTCAGTACTGAGGGAGTGCGGCTCTGTCGGAGGGTCAGTACTGAGGGAGTGCTGCACTGTCAAAGGGTCAGTACTGAAGAAGTGCTGTCCTGTCAGAGGGTCAGTACTGAGGGAGTGCCGCACTGTCGAAGGGTCAGTACTGAGGGAATTCAGCACTGTCAGAGGGTCAGTACTGAGGGAGTGCCACACTGTCAGGGGGTCAGTACTGAGGGAGTGCCGCACTGTCAGAGGGTCAGTACTGAGGGAGTGCTGCACTGTCAGAGGGTCAGTACTGAGGGAATTCAGCACTGTCAGAGGGTCAGTACTGAGGGAGTGCCACACTGTCAGGGGGTCAGTACTGAGGGAGTGCCGCACTGTCAGAGGGTCAGTACTGAGGGAGTGCCGCACTGTTGGAGGAGCAGTACTGAGGGATTGCCGCACTGTAGGAGGGTCAGTACTGAGGGAGTGCGGCTCTGTCGGAGGGTCAGTACTGAGGGAGTGCTGTCCTGTCAGAGGGTCAGTACTGAGGGAGTGCCGCACTGTCGAAGGGTCAGTACTGAGGGAGTGCTGCACTGTCAGAGGGTCAGTACTGAGGGAGTGCCGCACTGTCACTATTGAGGGAGTGCTACACTGTCGGAGGGTCAGTACTGAGGGAGTGCTGCATTGTTGGAGGGTCAGTACTGAGGGAGTGCCACACTGTCGGAGGGTCTGTACTGAGGGAGTCCCACACTGTCGTAGGGTCAGTACTGAGGGAGTGCCGCACTGTCAGAGGATCAGTATTGAGGGACCGCCGCACTGTTGGAGGATCAGCAGTGAGGGAGTGCAACACTGTCAGAGAGTCAGTACTGAGGGAGTGCCGCACTGTTGGAGGAGCAGTACTGAGGGATTGCCGCACTGTAGGAGGGTCAGTACTGAGGGAGTGCGGCTCTGTCGGAGGGTCAGTACTGAGGGAGTGCTGCACTGTCAAAGGGTCAGTACTGAAGGAGTGCTGTCCTGTCAGAGGGTCAGTACTGAGGGAGTGCCGCACTGTCGAAGGGTCAGTACTGAGGGAATTCAGCACTGTCAGAGGGTCAGTACTGAGGGAGTGCCACACTGTCAGGGGGTCAGTACTGAGGGAGTGCCGCACTGTCAGAGGGTCAGTACTGAGGGAGTGCTGCACTGTCAGAGGGTCAGTACTGAGGGAGTGCTGCACTGTCAGAGGGTCAGTACTGAGGGAGTGCTGCACTGTCGGAGGGTCAGTACTGAGGGAGTGCCGCACTGTCAGAGGGTCAGTACTGAGGGAGTGCTGCACTGTCAGAGGGTCAGTACTGAGGGAGTGCCGCACTGTCAGAGGGTCAGAACTGAGGGAGTGCCGCACTGTCAGAGGGTCAGTACTGAGGGAGTGCCGCACTGTCAGAGAGTCAGTACTGAGAGAGTGCCGCACTGTCGGAGAGTCAGTACTGAGGGAGTGCCGCACTGTCAGAGGGTCAGTACTGAGGGAGCGCCGCACTGTCGGAGAGTCAGTACTGAGGGAGTGCCGCACTATCAGAGGGTCAGTACTGAGGGAGGGCCACACTGTCAGAGGGTCAATACAGAGGGAGTGCCGCACGGTCGGAGGGTCAGTACTGAGGGAGTGCTGCACTGTCGAAGGGTCAGTACTGAGGGAGTGCTGCACAGTCGGAGGGTCAGTACTGAGGGAGTGCTGCACTGTCAGAGGGTCAGTACTGAGGGAGTGCAGCACTGTCGGAGGGTCAGTACTGAGGGAGTGCTACACTGTCAGAGGGTCAGTACTAAGGGAATGCTGCACTGTCGGAGGGTCAGTACTGAGGGAGTGCTGCACTGTCAGAGGGTCAGTACTGAGGGAATGCCACACTGTCTGAGGGTCAGTACTGAGGGAGCACTGCACTGTTGGAGGGTAAGTACTGAGGGAGTGCCACACTGTCAGAGGGTCTGTACTGAGGGAGTCCCACACTGTCGTAGGGTCAGTACTGAAGGAGTGCCGCACTGTCAGAGGATCAGTATTGAGGGACCGCCGCACTGTTGGAGGATCAGCAGTGAGGGAGTGCAACACTGTCAGAGAGTCAGTACTGAGGGAGCGCCACACTGTCAGAGGGTCAGTACTGAGGGAGTGCCGCACTGTTGGAGGAGCAGTACTGAGGGATTGCCGCACTGTAGGAGGGTCAGTACTGAGGGAGTGCGGCTCTGTCGGAGGGTCAGTACTGAGGGAGTGCTGCACTGTCAAAGGGTCAGTACTGAAGGAGTGCTGTCCTGTCAGAGGGTCAGTACTGAGGGAGTGCCGCACTGTCGAAGGGTCAGTACTGAGGGAATTCAGCACTGTCAGAGGGTCAGTACTGAGGGAGTGCCGCACTGTCAGGGGGTCAGTACTGAGGGAGTGCTGCACTGTCAGAGGGTCAGTACTGAGGGAGTGCCGCACTGTCACTATTGAGGGAGTGCTACACTGCCGGAGGGTCAGTACTGAGGGAGTGCTGCATTGTTGGAGGGTCAGTACTGAGGGAGTGCCACACTGTCGGAGGGTCTGTACTGAGGGAGTCCCACACTGTCGTAGGGTCAGTACTGAGGGAGTGCCGCACTGTCAGAGGATCAGAATTGAGGGACCGCCGCACTGTTGGAGGATCAGCAGTGAGGGAGCGCAACACTGTCAGAGAGTCAGTACTGAGGGAGTGCCGCACTGTTGGAGGAGCAGTACTGAGGGATTACCGCACTGTAGGAGGGTCAGTACTGAGGGAGTGCGGCTCTGTCGGAGGGTCAGTACTGAGGGAGTGCTGCACTGTCAAAGGGTCAGCACTGAAAGAGTGCTGTCCTGTCAGAGGGTCAGTACTGAGGGAGTGCCGCACTGTCGAAGGGTCAGTACTGAGGGAATTCAGCACTGTCAGAGGGTCAGTACTGAGGGAGTGCCGCACTGTCAGGGGGTCAGTACTGAGGGAGTGCTGCACTGTCAGAGGGTCAGTACTGAGGGAGTGCAGCACTGTCGGAGGTTCAGTACTGAGGGAGTGCTACACTGTCAGAGGGTCAGTACTAAGGGAATGCTGCACTGTCGGAGGGTCAGTACTGATGGTGTGCTGCACTGTCAGAGGGTCAGTACTGAGGGAGTGCCGCACTGTCACTATTGAGGGAGTGCTACACTGTCGGAGGGTCAGTACTGAGGGAGTGCTGCATTGTCAGAGGGTCAGTACTGAGGGAGTGCTGCACTGTCAGAGGGTCAGTACTGAGGGAATGCCACACCGTCTGAGGGTCAGTACTGAGGGAGCACTGCACTGTTGGAGGGTCAGTACTGAGGGAGTCCCACACTGTCGTAGGGTCAGTACTGAGGGAGTGCCGCACTGTCGTAGGGTCAGTACTGAGGGAGTGCCGCACTGTCAGAGGATCAGTATTGAGGGACCGCCGCACTGTTGGAGGATCAGCAGTGAGGGAGTGCAACACTGTCAGAGAATCAGTACTGAGGGAGTGCCGCACTGTTGGAGGGGCAGTACTGAGGGATTGCCGCACTGTCGGAGGGTCAGTACTGAGGGAGTGCGGCTCTGTCGGAGGGTCAGTACTGAGGGAGTGCTGCACTGTCAAAGGGTCAGTACTGAAGGAGTGCTGTCCTGTCAGAGGGTCAGTACTGAGGGAGTGCCGCACTGTCGAAGGGTCAGTACTGAGGGAATTCAGCACTGTCAGAGGGTCAGTACTGAGGGAGTGCCGCACTGTCAGGGGGTCAGTACTGAGGGAGTGCTGCACTGTCAGAGGGTCAGTACTGAGGGAGTGCTGCACTGTCAGAGGGTCAGTACTGAGGGAGTGCAGCACTGTCGGAGGTTCAGTACTGAGGGAGTGCTACACTGTCAGAGGGTCAGTACTAAGGGAATGCTGCACTGTCGGAGGGTCAGTACTGATGGTGTGCTGCACTGTCAGAGGGTCAGTACTGAGGGAGTGCCGCACTGTCACTATTGAGGGAGTGCTACACTGTCGGAGGGTCAGTACTGAGGGAGTGCTGCATTGTCAGAGGGTCAGTACTGAGGGAGTGCTGCACTGTCAGAGGGTCAGTACTGAGGGAATGCCACACTGTCTGAGGGTCAGTACTGAGGGAGCACTGCACTGTTGGAGGGTCAGTACTGAGGGAGTGCCACACTGTCGGAGGGTCTGTACTGAGGGAGTCCCACTCTGTCGTAGGGTCAGTACTGAGGGAGTGCCGCACTGTCAGGGGATCAGTATTGATGGACCGCCGCACTGTTGGAGGATCAGCAGTGAGGGAGTGCAACACTGTCAGAGAGTCAGTACTGAGGGAGTGCCGCACTGTTGGAGGGGCAGTACTGAGGGATTGCCGCACTGTCGGAGGGTCAGTACTGAGGGAGTGCGGCTCTGTCAGAGGGTCAGTACTGAGGGAGTGCGGCTCTGTCGGAGGGTCAGTACTGAGGGAGCGCTGCACTGTCAAAGGGTCAGTACTGAAGGAGTGCTGTCCTGTCAGAGGGTCAGTACTGAGGGAGTGCCGCACTGTCGAAGGGTCAGTACTGAGGGAATTCAGCACTGTCAGAGGGTCAGTACTGAGGGAGTGCCGCACTGTCAGGGGGTCAGTACTGAGGGAGTGCTGCACTGTCAGAGGGTCAGTACTGAGGGAGTGCAGCACTGTCGGAGGTTCAGTACTGAGGGAGTGCTACACTGTCAGAGGGTCAGTACTAAGGGAATGCTGCACTGTCGGAGGGTCAGTACTGATGGTGTGCTGCACTGTCAGAGGGTCAGTACTGAGGGAGTGCCGCACTGTCACTATTGAGGGAGTGCTACACTGTCGGAGGGTCAGTACTGAGGGAGTGCTGTATTGTCAGAGGGTCAGTACTGAGGGAGTGCTGCACTGTCAGAGGGTCAGTACTGAGGGAATGCCACACTGTCTGAGGGTCAGTACTGAGGGAGCACTGCACTGTTGGAGGTTCAGTACTGAGGGAGTGCCACACTGTCGGAGGGTCTGTACTGAGGGAGTCCCACACTGTCGTAGGGTCAGTACTGAGGGAGTGCCGCACTGTCAGAGGATCAGTATTGAGGGACCGCCGCACTGTTGGAGGATCAGCAGTGAGGGAGTGCTACACTGTCAGAGAATCAGTACTGAGGGAGTGCCGCACTGTTGGAGGGGCAGTACTGAGGGATTGCCGCACTGTCGGAGGGTCAGTACTGAGGGAGTGCGGCTCTGTCGGAGGGTCAGTACTGAGGGAGTGCTGCACTGTCAAAGGGTCAGTACTGAAGGAGTGCTGTCCTGTCAGAGGGTCAGTACTGAGGGAGTGCCGCACTGTCGGAGGGTCAGTACTGAGGGAGTGCTGCACTGTCAGAGGGTCAGTACTGAGGGAGTGCCGCACTGTCAGAGGGTCAGTACTGAGGGTGTGCCGCACTGTCAGAGGGTCAGTACTGAGGGAATGCTGCACTGTCAGAGGGTCAGTACTGAGGGAGTGCTGCACTGTCAGAGGGTCAGTACTGAGGGAGTGCAGCACTGTCAGAGGGTCAGTACTGAGGGAGTACCGCACTGTCAGAGGGTCAGTACTGAGGGAGTGCCGCACTGTCAGAGGTTCAGTACTGAGGGAGTGCCGCACTGTCGGAGGTTCAGTACTGCTGCATTTTGAGGGTGATGTATTTTGGAGAAAAATTAAGCTCCTTCTGCCTGTTTGGGTGGTGGATGTAAAAAATCCCTTGGCCTAATTTTGAAAAATGCCAGGGATGTTTGGCTCACTTTTCTGGCCAATATTTATTGATCAAACTCAGTAAAAAATGATCTCCACTTGTCCACCCACTTTCGCATTGCAGTTTGTGGGATCTTGCTGTGTGCAGCTTGGCTGCTGCATTTCCAACTTTATAAGCAGTGACTACATGAGAATCCGATCAGATATAAAGCTTCGAGGCATTTAATGGTCGGGAAAAGTGTTGGATAAATCCAGCTGGATCCTGAATATGTGACCCAGTACTGCTCATCGTTTCCCAGCCTCCAACAAAGGGGCCTTGGACAGGTCATCATGTCAAAGGTGCAATATCAATAAAACCTCTTGTGAATTACACCGGCTGATGTTAGAGAGCCAGATGTGCACATCCATGTGGGACAGGCAGATGGCACCATCTGCCCATCTGTGTTTTATCCTGCAGCATCACCAAGTGCACCAGTGGTCCCTAACATTGAGCATTGAGTAGAACACTCAATCTCACTGGGGTACGCGTCCCACACACACTGACTCTCACTGGGGTACGGGTCCCACACACACTGACTCTCACTGGGGTACGGGTCCCACACACACTGACTTTCACTGGGGTACGGATCCCACACACACTGACTCTCACTGGGGTACGGGTCCCACACACACTGACTCTCACTGGGGTATGGGTCCCACACACACTGACTCTCACTGGGTTACGGGTCACACACACACTGACTTTCACTGGGGTACGGATCCCACACACACTGACTTTCACTGGGGTACGGGTCCCACACACACTGACTCTCACTGGGGTACGGGTCACACACACACACTGACTCTCACTGGGGTACGGGTCACAGACACACTGACTCTCACTGGGGTACGGGTCTCACACACACTGACTCTCACTGGGGAATGGGTCCCACACACACTGACTCTCACTGGGGTACGGGTCCCACTCACACTGACTCTCACAGGGGTACGGGTCCCACACACACTGACTCTCACTGGGGTACGGGTACCACACACACTGACTCTCACTGGGGTACAGGTCCCACACACACTGACTCTCACTGGGGTACGGGGCCCCAACACACTGACTCTCACTGGTGTACGGGTCCCACACACACTGACTCTCACTGGGGTACGGGTCCCACACACACTGACTCTCACTGGGGTACGGGTCCCACACACACTGACTCTCACTGGGGTATGGGTCCCACACACACTGACTCTCACTGGGGTATGGGTCCCACACACACTGACTTTCACTGGGGTACGGATCCCACACAGACTGACTCTCACTGGGGTACGGGTCCCACACACACTGACACTCACTGGGGTACGGGTCACACACACACACTGACTCTCACTGGGATACGGGCCACAGACACACTGACTTTCACTGGGGTACGGGTCCCACACACACTGACACTCACTGGGGTACGGGTCCCACACACACTGACTCTCACTGGGGTACGGGGCCCCAACACACTGACTCTCACTGGTGTACGGGTACCACACACACTGACTCTCACTGGGGTACAGGTCCCACACACACTGACTCTCACTGGGGTACGGGGCCCCAACACACTGACTCTCACTGGTGTACGGGTCCCACACACACTGACTCTCACTGGGGTACGGGTCCCACACACACTGACTCTCACTGGGGTACGGGTCCCACACACACTGACTCTCACTGGGGTATGGGTCCCACACACACTGACTCTCACTGGGTTACGGGTCACACACACACTGACTTTCACTGGGGTACGGATCCCACACAGACTGACTCTCACTGGGGTACGGGTCCCACACACACTGACTCTCACTGGGGTACGGGTCACACACACACACTGACTCTCACTGGGGTACGGGTCACAGACACACTGACTCTCACTGGGGTACGGGTCTCACACACACTGACTCTCACTGGGGAATGGGTCCCACACACACTGACTCTCACTGGGGTACGGGTCCCACTCACACTGACTCTCACAGGGGTACGGGTCCCACACACACTGACTCTCACTGGGGTACGGGTACCACACACACTGACTCTCACTGGGGTACAGGTCCCACACACACTGACTCTCACTGGGGTACGGGGCCCCAACACACTGACTCTCACTGGTGTACGGGTCCCACACACACTGACTCTCACTGGGGTACGGGTCCCACACACACTGACTCTCACTGGGGTACGGGTCCCACACACACTGACTCTCACTGGGGTATGGGTCCCACACACACTGACTCTCACTGGGGTATGGGTCCCACACACACTGACTTTCACTGGGGTACGGATCCCACACAGACTGACTCTCACTGGGGTACGGGTCCCACACACACTGACACTCACTGGGGTACGGGTCACACACACACACTGACTCTCACTGGGATACGGGCCACAGACACACTGACTTTCACTGGGGTACGGGTCCCACACACACTGACACTCACTGGGGTACGGGTCCCACACACACTGACTCTCACTGGGGTACGGGGCCCCAACACACTGACTCTCACTGGTGTACGGGTACCACACACACTGACTCTCACTGGGGTACAGGTCCCACACACACTGACTCTCACTGGGGTACGGGGCCCCAACACACTGACTCTCACTGGTGTACGGGTCCCACACACACTGACTCTCACTGGGGTACGGGTCCCACACACACTGACTCTCACTGGGGTACGGGTCCCACACACACTGACTCTCACTGGGGTATGGGTCCCACACACACTGACTCTCACTGGGGTATGGGTCCCACACACACTGACTTTCACTGGGGTACGGATCCCACACAGACTGACTCTCACTGGGGTACGGGTCCCACACACACTGACACTCACTGGGGTACGGGTCACACACACACACTGACTCTCACTGGGATACGGGCCACAGACACACTGACTTTCACTGGGGTACGGGTCCCACACACACTGACACTCACTGGGGTACGGGTCCCACACACACTGACTCTCACTGGGGTACGGGTCACACACACACATTGACTCTCACTGGGGAACAGGTCCCACACACACTGACTCTCACTGGGGTACGGGTCCCATTCACACTGACTCTCACAGGGGTACGGGTCCCACACACACTGACTCTCACTGGGGTACGGGTCCCACACACACTGACTCTCACTGGGGTACGGGTCCTACACACAGTGACACTCACTGGGATACGGGTCTCACACATACTGACTCTCACTGGCGTACGGGTCCCACACACACTGACTCTCACTGGGGTACGGGTCCCACACACACTGACTCTCACTGGAATACGGGTCTCACACACACTGACTCTCACTGGCGTACGGGTCCCACACACACTGACTCTCACTGGGGTACGGGTCCCACACACACTGACTCTCACTGGGGTACGGGTGCTACACACACTGACTCTCACTGGGGTACAGGTCACACACACACTGACTCTCACTGGGGTACGGGTCCCACACACACTGACTCTCAAAGGGGTACGGGTCCCACACACACTGACTCTCACTGCAGAGTGGGTCCCACACACACTGACTCTCACTGGGGTACGGGTCCCACACACACTGACTCTCACTGGGGTACGGGTCCTACACACACTGACTCTCACTGGGGTACGGGTCCCACACACACTGACTCTCACTGGGGTACGGGTCCCACACACACTGACTCTCACTGGGGTACGGGTCCCACACACACTGACTCTCAAAGGGGTACGGGTCCCACACACACTGACTCTCACTGGGGTACGGGTCCCACACACACTGACTCTCACTGGGGTACGGGTCCCACACACACTGACTCTCACTGGGGTACGGGTCCCACACACACTGACTCTCACTGGGGTACGGGTCCCACACACACTGACTCTCACTGGGGTACGGGTGCTACACACACTGACTCTCACTGGGGTACGGATCCCACACACACTGACTCTCACTGGGGTACGGGTGCTACACACACTGACTCTCACTGGGGTACGGGTCCCACACACACTGACTCTCACTGGGGTACGGGTCCCACACACACACTGACTCTCACTGGGGTACGGGTCCCACACACACTGACTCTCACTGGGGTACGGGTCCCACACACACTGACTCTCACTGGGGTACGGGTCGCACACACACTGACTCTCACTGGGGTACGGGTCCCACACACACTGACTCTCACTGGGGTACGGGTACCACACACACTGACTCTCACTGGGGTATGGGTCACACACACACTGACTCTCACTGGGGTACGGGTCCCACACACACTGACTCTCACTGGGGTACGGGTCCCACACACACTGACTCTCACTGGGGTACGGGTCCCACACACACTGACTCTCACTGGGGTACAGGTCCCACACACACTGACTCTCACTGGGGTACGGGTCCCACACACACTGACTCTCACTGGGGTACGGGTCACCCACACACTGACTCTCACTGGGGTATGGGTCCCACACACACTGACTCTCACTGGGGTACAGGTCCCACACATACTGACTCTCACTGGGGTACGGGTCACACACACACTGACTCTCACTGGGGTACGGGTCCCACACACACTGACTCTCACTGGGGTACGGGTCCCACACACACTGACTCTCACTGGTTGATGGGTTGAACCTACACTGGGTGAAATGTGTCGCTGGTGGGGTTCTCGCTGTCTGGTTGGTGTCTGTGTTGCCTGTTTACGGGGAGGTTCGCTACATCTTGTTTCATTCAGGCACTTTGCAGGCCTGTCCCTGACATCAATGACCCTGAGCCCCTCGAGCCTCCGGCCAATCCAAGGCTGTCAGCCGGGCTGAGTGCCAGGACTGCGGGGGGTGGGGCTGTGCTGTCCCTGGTACAGAACCCACTCGCAGCCCGAGACTGTCTCTGCGTCCCCTGCCGACAGGTGTATGATGGTTGGGGAGGGTCAGCAGTAATGCAGTGGGTGACCCTCAGTGCGGCCCCCACCTACTTGACACCGTCTCTCGCTGAGGCACTGAGTGCCTTTGAATGAGGGACTTCCACCCCCAAACCCACAAGCAACTCTGACAGGGATTGTTTGTCCTGGTGCCCACAAGCAAGTGCCCCATTTTCCATTGCGGGGGGGGGGGGGGGGGGCGGTCTGAGGGGGGGGTTCGTTTGTGGTGTTCACAATTCTGACAGGTTTGCATAAGTTAGACAAGGAGAAGCTGTTCCCATTGGCTGATGGATTAAGGGACAGAGGTTTATGGTTTGGGTGTGATATACAGCGGGAACAGGACAAAGGGAGCCCAGCGATCTTGGTGAGGCACAAAGACAGTCCATGGACACTCCAACCATTAATCTTAATCAGAACGCGGCTGGGAAGGGAGCAGAGCCCCCCCCCCCACCCCCCACCCCCCCCGCCCACTGTCACACTCTCACCCAACTAATACCCTCCTGCCACCAAATTCGCCACCTGGAAGGGCACAGGGTTCCTGCCAGTGACTCTCGGTGAGGGAATGGAAGTCTCCCGGCAGTCGGGTCCACATTTGGCCAATTGAGTGAGCTGCCGGGCGGCCAGAATGGAGGCAATCCAAGACCTGGTGACCCGAGTGGTAACTTGGGATGAAGTTCGGCCAGAGGCCTGGATCCCATTGCTTATCCTCATTCACATCGTGTTGGTGGGCAGGGAGAGATCAGCCCCTCAGTCTCCCAGTGGAAACTGTCTTCAATCAGTCCTCAGTATTTCGGCTTTCATTGTTCCTGTGTCTGCAACTTAGCCTCAGGTGGCAACTGTGAAGCAGCTACTGCCCTTCCCTGGACTGACCTCCACTCCGCACCCTCCTTGTGTGAGATGCTGGGGTGGGGGGGGGTGGGTGTGGTGACGTACATGGAAGCTGTAATGAGGCACTAGAAGGAAAGGCAGAGGTGGACGAGGCACAAAAACAGGAGCTTCATGGAATGAAAAACGAAGGAATTGGGATCGAAGGAATGTGTCTGGACCTGAAAACTCAGATAAGCGTTAGTCAGATGGAATGTTCTAGACTGATTCAGTTCCTGCTCTCACTTGTCTGCTTGTTGCTCAGTTGCTGCACCACATTTTTCAGAGCAGGAAGTGGTTATGTGAATGTTAACGGCCTGAACTTCAGAACTCAGCTGCAACCCGGCCACAGATAATGAAGCTGGAACATGACAAGTTTATCTTCACCGACCTGCGTTCCTGCACCCCACCCCCCCTCCCCATCACACTGCAAGCTCACTTAGCTGCAGCTCCATAAAACTCAACCAATACTCAATCTGGAAACCTTCCAAAAGGCATTAATCATCAAAACCGACAGGAATAGATAGAAACATATTGAACGTGCCAGTGTTCAAACACTGCTGCATGCAGCAGACATCACAGTCACAATCACCAAAAAAATTATTCTGCTTCTTCAGGTCAGATCTATCAGTGATAGCAAATGGATAGTTTCCATTACAGCTAGCCAATTTTCTAACATATGACAGGACAGGTACAGTACAGGGTTCGATACAGAGTAAAGCTCCCTCTATACAGTCACCATCAAACACTCCCAGGACAGGTGCAGCACGGGGTTAGATACAGAGTAAAGCTCCCTCTACACTGTCCCAATCAAACACTCCCAGGACAGGTACAGCACGGGGTTAGATACAGAGTAAATGTCCCTCTACACTGTCCCCATCAAACACTCCCAGGACAGGTACAGCATGGGGTTAGATACAGAGTAAAGCTCCCTCTATACTGTCACCATCAAACACTCCCAGGACAGCTACAGCACGGGGTTAGATACAGAGTAAATGTCCCTCTACACTGTCCCCATCAAACACTCCCAGGACAGGTACAGCATGGGGTTAGATACAGAGTAAAGCTCCCTCTATACTGTCCCCATCAAACACTCCCAGGACAGGTACAGCATGGGGTTAGATACAGAGTAAAGCTCCCTCTATACTGTCACCATCAAACACTCCCAGGACAGGTACAGCACGGGGTTAGATACAGAGTAAAGCTCCCTCTATACTGTCACCATCAAACACTCCCAGGACAGGTATAGCACGGGGTTAGATACAGAGTAAAGCTCCATCTACACAGTCCCCATCAAACACTCCCAGGACAGTTACAGCACAGGATTAGATACAGTGTAAAGCTCCATCTACACTGTCCACATCAAACACTCCCAGGACAGGTACAGCACAGGATTAGATACAGAGTAAAGCTCCATCTACACTGTCCCCATCAAACACTCCCAGGACAGTTACAGCACAGGATTAGATACAGTGTAAAGCTCCATCTACACTGTCCCCATCAAACACTCCCAGGACAGTTACAGCACAGGATTAGATACAGAGTAAAGCTCCATCTACACTGTCCCCATCAAACTCTCCCAGGACAGGTACAGCATGGGGTTAGATACAGAGTAAAGCTCCCTCTATACTGTCACCATCAAACACTCCCAGGACAGGTATAGCACGGGGTTAGATACAGAGTTAAGCTCCCTCTACACTGTCCCCATCAAACATTCCCAGGACAGGTACAGCACGGGGTTAGATACAGAGTAAAGCTCCATCTACACTGTCCCCATCAAACACTCCCAGGACAGGTACAGCATGGGGTTAGATACAGAGTAAAGCTCCATCTACACTGTCCCCATCAAACACTCCCAGGACAGTTACAGCACAGGATTAGATACAGAGTAAAGCTCCATCTACACTGTCCCCATCAAACACTCCCAGGACAGTTACAGCACAGGGTTAGATACAGAGTAAAGCTCCATCTACACTGTCCCCACCAAACACTCCCAGGACAGTACAGCACAGGGTTAGATACAGAGTAAAGCTCCATCTACACTGTCCCCATCAAACATTCCCAGGACAGGTACAGCATGGGGTTAGATACAGAGTAAAGCTCCATCTACACTGTTCCCATCAAACTCTCCCAGGACAGGTACAGCATGGGGTTAGATACAGAGTAAAGCTCCCTCTATACTGTCACCATCAAACACTCCCAGGACAGGTATAGCACGGGGTTAGATACAGAGTAAAGCTCCCTCTACACTGTCCCCATCAAACATTCCCAGGACAGGTACAGCATGGGGTTAGATACAGAGTAAAGCTCCATCTACACTGTCCCCATCAAACACTCCCAGGACAGTTACAGCACAGGATTAGATACAGTGTAAAGCTCCATCTACACTGTCCCCATCAAACACTCCCAGGACAGTTACAGCACAGGATTAGATACAGAGTAAAGCTCCATCTACACTGTTCCCATCAAACACTCCCAGGACAGGTACAGCATGGGGTTAGATACAGAGTAAAGCTCCCTCTATACTGTCACCATCAAACACTCCCAGGACAGGTATAGCACGGGGTTAGATACAGAGTTAAGCTCCCTCTGCACTGTCCCCATCAAACACTCCCAGGACAGGTACAGCATGGGGTTAGATACAGAGTAAAGCTCCATCTACACTGTCCCCATCAAACACTCCCAGGACAGTTACAGCACAGGATTAGATACAGAGTAAAGCTCCATCTACACTGTTCCCATCAAACTCTCCCAGGACAGGTACAGCATGGGGTTAGATACAGAGTAAAGCTCCATCTACACTGTCCCCATCAAACACTCCCAGGACAGTTACAGCACAGGATTAGATACAGAGTAAAGCTCCATCTACACTGTCCCCATCAAACACTCCCAGGACAGTTACAGCACGAGGTTAGATACAGAGTAAAGCTCCCTCTACACTGTCCCCACCAAACACTCCCAGGACAGTACAGCACAGGGTTAGATACAGAGTAAAGCTCCATCTACACTGTCCCCATCAAACACTCCCAGGACAGGTACAGCACGGGGTTAGTTACAGAGTAAAGCTCCCTCTACACCGTCCCCATCAAACACTCCCAGGACAGGTACAGCACGGGGTTAGTTACAGAGTAAAGCTCCCTCTACACTGTCCCCATCAAACACTCCCAGGACAGGTACAGCATGGGGTCAGATACAGAGTAAAGCTCCATCTACACTGTCCCCATCAAACACTCCCAGGACAGGAACAGCACGGGGTTAGATACAGAGTAAAGCTCCCTCTACACCGTCCCCATCAAACACTCCCAGGACAGGTACAGCACGGGGTTAGTTACAGAGTAAAGCTCCCTCTACACTGTCCCCATCAAACACTCCCAGGACAGGTACAGCATGGGGTCAGATACAGAGTAAAGCTCCATCTACACTGTCCCCATCAAACACTCCCAGGACAGGAACAGCACGGGGTTAGATACAGAGTAAAGCTCCCTCTACACCGTCCCCATCAAACACTCCCAGGACAGGTACAGCACGGGGTTAGTTACAGAGTAAAGCTCCCTCTACACTGTCCCCATCAAACACTCCCAGGACAGGTACAGCATGGGGTCAGATACAGAGTAAAGCTCCATCTACACTGTCCCCATCAAACACTCCCAGGACAGGTACAGCACACACCTGAATTGCGCTGTAACCTGGGGCTATCAGTTAGCAATGCTGTCAGTGCCATTCTGTACAGATTATTGCTCACAAAACACAGATTTGCACACAACCCTAATACAAATACATCCCACAGTAAACGGGAATACATCCCATGTTTTTGTGTTGATATTGTTCAGCGCTGGTACCAGATGTGCCTGTTTATGTGATCTCAGTGAGGGCACCAGTCTTAATTTAATCTAATTTGATCCCAGTTTACTCTGCCTTTCAATAGGAGGAATCATCCCAGATTTGCACTAAGTGGGGCAGTGGGTGGGTGAAATGACCTTTTACCTGCCGGCCGCGATGGGTGGGTTTTCACTCTGTATCGTCCCAAAGCCGCCACGTTATTCATGTATTCCTGGGAAACACACCATTTCATGGCAGGCGGGCTCTCATTTACCAGCCATACTCTCACCTCGCCGCTTCAACACGCGATCACCTCGCCGCTTCAACACGCTATCACCTCACCGCTTCAACACGCTATCACCTCACCGCTTCAACACACTATCACCTCACCGCTTCAACATGCCATCACCTCACTGCTTCAACACGCTATCACCTTGCCGCTTCAACACGCTATCACCTCACCGCTTCAACACGCTATCACCTCGCCGCTTCAACACGCTATCACCTCACCGCTTCAACACGCTATCACCTCACCGCTTCAACACGCTATCACCTCACCGCTTCAACACACTATCACCTCACCGCTTCAACATGCCATCACCTCACTGCTTCAACACGCTATCACCTTGCCGCTTCAACACGCTATCACCTCACCGCTTCAACACGCTATCAACTCGCCACTTCAACATGCTATCACCTCACCGCTTCAACACGCTATCACATCGCATCTTCAACACGCTATCACCTCGCCGCTTCAACACGCTATCACCTCACCGTTTCAACACGCTATCACCTCACTGCTTCAACACGCTATCACCTCACCGCTTCAACACGCTATCACCTCACCGCTTCAACACGCTATCACCTCACCGCTTCAACACGCTATTACCTCACCACTTCAACACGCCATCACCTCACCGCTTCAACACACCATCACCTCACCGCTTCAACACGCTATCACCTCACCGCTTCAACACACCATCACCTCACCGCTTCAACACGCTATCACCTCACCGCTTCAACACGCTATCACCTCGCATCTTCAACACACCATCACCTCACCGCTTCAACACGCTATCACCTCACCGCTTCAACACGCTATCACCTCACCACTTCAACACGCTATCACCTCGCCGCTTCAAAACGCTATCACCTCGCCGCTTCAACACGCTATCACCTCACCGCTTCAACACGCTATCACCTCACCGCTTCAACACGCTATCACCTCGCCGCTTCAACATGCTATCACCTCACCGCTTCAACATGCTATCACCTCACCGCTTCAACACGCTATCACCTCACCGCTTCAACACGCCATCACCGCACCACTTCAACACGCTATCACCTCACCGCTTCAACACACCATCACCTCGCCCCTTCAACACACTATCACCTCGCCGCTTCAACACGCTATCACCTCGCCGTTTCAACACGCTATCACCTCAACGCTTCAACACGCTATCACCTCACCGCTTCAACACGCTATCACCTCGTCGCTTCAACACGCTATCAACTCGCATCTTCAACACGCTATCACCTCACCGCTTCAACACGCTATCACCTCACCGCTTCAACACGCTATCACCTCGCCGCTTCAATACGCTATCACCTCGCATCTTCAACACGCTATCACCTCGCTGCTTCAACACGCTATCACCTCACCGCTTCAACACACTATCACCTCACCGCTTCAACACGCTATCACCTCACCGCTTCAACACGCTATCACCTCACTGCTTCAACACACTATCACCTCACCGCTTCAACACGCTATCACCTCGCATCTTCAACACGCTATCACCTCACCGCTTCAACACGCTATCACCTCACCGCTTCAACACGCTATCACCTCGCCGCTTCAACACGCTATCACCTCGCATCTTCAACACGCTATCACCTCACCGCTTCAACACGCTATCACCTCACCGCTTCAACACGCTATCACCTCACCGCTTCAACATGCTATCACCTCACCGCTTCAACATGCTATCACCTCACCGCTTCAACACGCTATCACCTCACCGCTTCAACACACCATCACCGCACCACTTCAACACGCTATCACCTCACCGCTTCAACACACCATCACCTCGCATCTTCAACACGCTATCACCTCGCCGCTTCAACACGCTATCACCTTGCATCTTCAACACGCTATCACCTCACCGCTTCAACACGCTATCACCTCACCGCTTCAACACGCTATCACCTCACCGCTTCAACACGCTATCACCTCACCGCTTCAACACGCTATCACCTCGCATCTTCAACACGCTATCACCTCACCGCTTCAACACACTATCACCTCACCGCTTCAACACACTATCACCTCGCCGCTTCAACACGCTATCACCTCGCATCTTCAACACGCTATCACCTCACCACTTCAACACGCTATCACCTCACCGCTTCAACACGCTATCACCTCACCGCTTCAACACGCTATCACCTCACCGCTTCAACACGCTATCACCTCGCCGCTTCAACACGCTATCACCTCGCATCTTCAACACGCTATCACCTCACCGCTTTAACACGCTATCACCTCACCGCTTCAACACGCTATCACCTCACCGCTTCAACACGCTATCACCTCGCCGCTTCAATACGCTATCAACTCGCCCCTTCAACACGCTATCACCTCACCGCTTCAACACGCTATCACCTCGCATCTTCAACACGCTATCACCTCACCGCTTCAACACGCTATCACCTCACCGCTTCAACATGCTATCACCTCACCGCTTCAACACGCTATCACCTCACCGCTTCAACACGCTATCACCTCGCATCTTCAACACGCTATCACCTCGCCGCTTCAACACGCTATCACCTCACCGCTTCAACACGCTATCACCTCACCGCTTCAACACGCTATCACCTCACTGCTTCAACACGCTAAAACCTCACTGCTTCAGGGGGCATGTTTAAAGTCCAGCCACGCCCACACCTCTCAGCGCTTCCAGCCCAGGACCTGCTGCGGGGAAGATGTCCACGACAGGTAAAATGTCCCGCAGCCCCAGGAGCCACCCTCCCCCAGCCCCGCGTTAGCGATGTGTCCCTGGATTCCATGGAGACCTGCTGGGGTGTCCCCTACCCACAGGATGGGCAGCAGCATCACCAACCAGGCTTGGGAGGCAGTGGCAGTGGTGGTCAGCGCTAATGCCCTGCAAAAGAGGCCAGCCACCCAGTGTCGCTACAGGGTCAATGTTCCCATCCGTTCCACCAGAGTAACTCACTCTTCTCATCGCTCTCAACTCACACACTCACACACCCATCACACACCCACAGGGACCTCACCCCTCAGGGGACAACACCACTAACTCCCGCACACCCCTCACATCCCCATCAGACTCGTATCCTCCGGAGCTTGTGTCCTCATCCTGTCCATGGTTCCGCACACCAGACTAACATTCCACACAGAGCCATGCGTCCTGCTCACACCCTCTCTATCTGTTTTTATGCAGGAGAAGCTGGCTCACAACAGCAGGGAGAGGTCCCTGATCGGGGATGGAGTGGTCCACATTAAACCCCTCACTCACTTTGAGGACTGTGCCAACGCACTGACTGGTGATGATGTGGACTGTGTCTGTGGTGACAGTGAGGTCAGCAGTGAACACCCACGTGAGGATCCTGCACCACACAGTCCCCCTCTCAACACAACTCAACGTGAGTTCTCCCTCAGCTTTTGACTGTTGCCATACACTCATTATCCCTACTTTGGTTCACAGGGAGCTCTGACAAGTGACCGACACCCTCAGCCAGTCCCTCAGCTCCATCCGGGTCCTCACCTCCAGCCAAAGGGACACCTCCTCCATTGAAGAGCTGGGAATAAGCAGCCTGGAAGACCCATCACTGCAGAGAGAGCAGCCGGCCCATGAGTGATTCCGGAGGGAGGAGTGTGTGTGTGCAGAGCCCTTCAGAGCCTCGTGCCAGCCTCCCCCCCTCCCCCCACCCCCCCCCCCAGACACACACACACACACACACACACACACACACACACATCCTTCACGTTTCACACTCACCCCAACGTCCCGAGCGTTTTCAATGCTGCTCGCTGGGCTCTCAGTGTCCATCTGAGCTGAACTGCACCTCCACCCAGCCACTGACCACATCTCCGCCCAGCCACTGACCACATCTCCGCCCAGCCACTGACCACATCTCCGCCCAGCCACTGACCACACCTCCACCCAGCCACTGACCACATCTCCGCCCAGCCACTGACCACATCTCCGCCCAGCCACTGACCACATCTCCGCCCAGCCACTGACCACATCTCCACCCAGCCACTGACCACATCTCCACCCAGCCACTGACCACACCTCCACCCAGCCACTGACCACATCTCCACCTAGCCACTGACCACATCTCCGCCCAGCCACTGACCACATCTCCGCCCAGCCTCTGACCACATCTCCAACCAGCCACTGACCACACCTCTGCCCAGCCACTGACCACATCTCCACCCAGCCACTGACCACATCTCCGCCCAGCCTCTGACCACATCTCCACCCAGCCACTGACCACATCTCCGCCCAGCCACTGACCACACCTCTGCCCAGCCACTGACCACACCTCCGCCCAGCCACTGACCACATCTCCACCCAGCCACTGACCACACCTCTGCCCAGCCTCTGACCACATCTCCGCCCAGCCACTGACCACACCTCCGCCCAGCCACTGACCACACCTCCGCCCAGCCTCTGACCACATCTCCGCCCAGCCACTGACCACATCTCCGTCCAGCCACTGACCACATCTCCACCCAGCCACTGACCACATCTCCGCCCAGCCACTGACCACATCTCCACCCAGCCTCTGACCACATCTCTGTCCAGCCACTGACCACATCTCCAGCCAGCCACTGACCACATCTCCGCCCAGCCACTGAACACATCTCCATTCAGCCACTGACCACATCTCCGCCCAGCCACTGACCACATCTCCGCCCAGTCACTGACCACATCTCCGCCCAGCCACTGACCACATCTCCGTCCAGCCACTGACCACATCTCCGTCCAGCCACTGACCACATCTCCACCCAGCCACTGACCACATCTCCACCCAGCCACTGACCACATCTCCGTCCAGCCACTGACCACATCTCCGCCCAGCCACTGACCACATCTCCACCCAGCCACTGACCACATCTCCACCCAGCCACTGACCACATCTCCGCCCAGTCTCTGACCACATCTCTGCCCAGCCACTGACCACATCTCCGCCCAGCCACTGACCACATCTCCGTCCAGCCACTGACCACATCTCCACCCAGCCACTGACCACATCTCCACCCAGCCACTGACCACATCTCCGCCCAGCCACTGACCACATCTCCACCCAGCCACTGACCACATCTCCACCCAATCTCTGACCACATCTCCACCCAGCCACTGACCACATCTCCGCCCAGCCACTGACCACATCTCCACCCAGCCACTGACCACATCTCCACCCAATCTCTGACCACATCTCCGCCCAGCCACTGACCAAATCTCCACCCAGCCACTGACCACATCTCCGCCCAGCCACTGACCACATCTCTGCCCAGCCACTGACCAAATCTCCACCCAGCCACTGACCACATCTCCGCCCAGCCACTGACCACATCTCCGTCCAGCCACTGACCACATCTCCACCCAGCCACTGACCACATCTCCGCCCAGCCACTGACCACATCTCCACCCAGCCTCTGACCACATCTCTGTCCAGCCACTGACCACATCTCCAGCCAGCCACTGACCACATCTCCGCCCAGCCACTGAACACATCTCCATTCAGCCACTGACCACATCTCCGCCCAGCCACTGACCACATCTCCGCCCAGTCACTGACCACATCTCCGCCCAGCCACTGACCACATCTCCGTCCAGCCACTGACCACATCTCCGTCCAGCCACTGACCACATCTCCACCCAGCCACTGACCACATCTCCACCCAGCCACTGACCACATCTCCGTCCAGCCACTGACCACATCTCCGCCCAGCCACTGACCACATCTCCACCCAGCCACTGACCACATCTCCACCCAGCCACTGACCACATCTCCGCCCAGTCTCTGAGCACATCTCTGCCCAGCCACTGACCACATCTCCGCCCAGCCACTGACCACATCTCCGTCCAGCCACTGACCACATCTCCACCCAGCCACTGACCACATCTCCACCCAGCCACTGACCACATCTCCGCCCAGCCACTGACCACATCTCCACCCAGCCACTGACCACATCTCCACCCAATCTCTGACCACATCTCCACCCAGCCACTGACCACATCTCCGCCCAGCCACTGACCACATCTCCACCCAGCCACTGACCACATCTCCACCCAATCTCTGACCACATCTCCGCCCAGCCACTGACCAAATCTCCACCCAGCCACTGACCACATCTCCGCCCAGCCACTGACCACATCTCTGCCCAGCCACTGACCAAATCTCCACCCAGCCACTGACCACATCTCCACCCAGCCACTGACCACATCTCCGCCCAGCCACTGACCACATCTCCGCCCAGCCACTGACCACATCTCTGCCCAGCCACTGACCACATCTCCGCCCAGCCACTGACCACATCTCCGCCCAGCCACTGACCACATCTCCACCCAGCCACTGACCACATCTCTGCCCAGCCACTGACCACATCTCCACCCAGCCACTGACCACATCTCCGCCCAGCCACTGACCACATCTCCGCCCAGCCACTGACCACATCTCCGTCCAGCCACTGACCACATCTGCGCCCAGCCACTGACCACTCCCCTCTCCACACTCTGTCCCTCTGGACACATTCCCCTCTCCACACTCCCTCCCTCTGGACACCCTCCCCTCTCCACACTCCCTCCCTCCCTCTGGACACCCTCCCCTCTCCACGCTCCCTCCCTCCCTCTGGACACCCTCCCCTGTCCACACTCCCTCCCTCTCACCTTCCACCCTGTTTACACCCACCTCCTCAGTTGCCACTTTCTCCCATGTCACCCCCTCCTCCACCCGTTCTCCCCCCTCCAACATCCCCCCCCCCCGCTTCATTTCCCCCTCCCAACCTCACCCCATCCTGAGACCTGTCATGAAAAGATAATAATTTTCACAGTATTATTGTCAACGAATGTAAAGGTAGGTGAATAGTGGGATTTGGGTTAGTTGCCCTGTGTGTAGGTATGTATGTGGAGGGGTGGGTTTAATTCAATTACCGGTCTGGGCACTTTGATGTATCAGGTGGGAAGCTAGGTTAGAAATGCTAAATATGTAACCATGGCTGAAGTTTTAGAGTGTGAGGTGGGAGGAACATTTGCACTTTTAGATGAACCAGAGTCATGGATTCTAAAGAGATGGTAAGGTGTTACCACCCAGCCAACGGAGGCTAAACCAAACAGTGTGCTTATTTTTCCCAAAGACTCCTGATAATATGAGAACTGTGAAAGATTTATATTATGGAGAGGGTAAAGTTGCAAAGGCATCTTGGGATTTACATTAGAGAGGGAGAAACTTGTATAAAGGAGATGAGGTTATGTCTGGGCAGAGGGAATTCTAAGATCCAACAAGTGTGAAAATCCTCCAGCCTCTGTGAATCAAGCTGCTGTCTCCAGGAACCAAAGCTAAGAGAATCCATTTGAAATTTCCTGTCCAGGGTACTGTGCACTTTGCCTGGGGCTGCTGAAGTCTATGGTGTTTTACAGTTGCCTTAACAGAGGTGTAGCTGGGAGTTAGATTAATCAGGGGAGCTAGGAGTTATCATTGAAGTAATTTGTAAATCTATGTATGTGCTTAACATCATTTCTTTTATTAATAAATGTTTAATTTAGTTTTGTAAAAAAAACCCCTAAGAGTCGGTGGACTTATTACTACTGAAAACAAGGGACCCACCGCAAAAGCAAAATACAAATAGCAAATACAGTTTCACATTTCCTTCTGCAATTTCAGCAGCTCAGCATTTAGCATCCGCTGAGCCATAACACACCTTCACTCCCCGCTCTCCCAACCTCACCCCATCCCGACACCTTCACTCCCCGCTCTCCCAACCTCACCCCATCCCGACACCTTCACTCCCCGCTCTCCCAACCTCACCCCATCCCGACACCTTCACTCCCCGCTCTCCCAACCTCACCCCATCCCGACACCTTCACTCCCTCCCTCCCAGCCTCACCCCATCCCGACACCTTCATTCCCTCCCTCCCAGCCTCACCCCATCCCGACACCTTCATTCCCTCCCTCCCAGCCTCATTGGTGGCCTTTTATCAGCACCAACAAGGTCTCACAAAGTCAGCATGAAGTGCACTGGGACCTGTAAGCGTGTGGGGTGAGTTGTGCAATACACCATAGTGTGAAGCGATTAGCACAGAAACGACTGAAAATATTCAGAGGAGCAGCTCCTCGTTCAACAGCAGCAGCAGTGTCACTTTGGAGCAGAGCGTTGTCAGCAGAACACCATAGGCCCTGGATGCTCACAGAGCGATTCTCCTGCCTGAACCTTAGTTTGAGCATTTAGGGTGAATTTTCCTGGTCCTGTGGGGGTGAGTTTGAAGGTGGACCAAGGAGGAAGGTGGAATGAGAGGGCAGTGTGTTGGTGATCTTGATGGTGGAAGTGGGAAGGGTTAACCCCCTGCCAGGTAACCAATGGGGAGTCAGGGATGTATTGGTGATCTCCCTGGAGTAGTAATCCAGAGGCCCATGCTCTGGGGACATGGGTTCCAATCCCACCATGGACCTGATGGGTTGCATCCTAGGATATTAAAGGAAGTAGCTGCAGATATTGTGGATACACTGGTAGTAATTTTCCAAGAATCCTTAGATTCTGGAAAAGTCCCAGAGGATTGGAAAACTGCCAATGTAACACCTTTATTCAAAAAGGGAGGGAGACAAAAAACAGGTAACTATAGGCCAGTTAGCTTAACATCTGTCATTGGGAAAATGTTGGCGTTTATTATAAAGGGTGTAATAGCAGAGCATTTAGAAAGACATAATCTAATCCAGCAGAGTCAGCACGGCTACATGAAGGGGAAATCATGCCTGACAAATTTATTAGAATTCTTTGAGGAGGTAACAAGCAGGATAGATAAAGAGGAACCAGGAGATGTAATATATTTGGATTTCCATAAGGTATTCGATAAGGTACCACACACAAGGCTACTTAAGGTAACAGCCCATGGTGTTGGGGGTAGTATATTAACATGGATAGAGAATTGTCTAACTAATAGAAGACAGAGTTGGGATAAGGGGGCCATTCCCAGGATGTCAACCTGTAACTAATGGAGTGTCACAGGGATCAGTGCTGGGGCCACAATTATTTACAATATATATTAATGACTTGGATGAGGGAAGTGAATGTACTATCGCCGTGTGCGGATGACACAAAAATAGGTGGGAAGGCAAGTGGTGAGGGTGACACAAAGAGTTTACAGAGGGATAGAGACAGGTTAAGTGAGTGGGCAAAAACGTGGCAGATGGAATAAAATGTGGGAAAATGTGAGGTTCTGCACTTTGGCAGGAAGAATAGAGGAGCTGAATATTATTTAAATGGAGAAAGACTGCAGAAAGCTGCAGCACAGAGGGATTTGGGGGTCCTCGTGCATGAATCCCAAAAAGCTAACATACAAGTTCAGCAGGGAATAGGGAAGGCAAATGGAATGTTGGCCTTTATTCCAAAGGGAATGGAGTATGAAAATAGGAAAGTCTTGCTAAAACTAGACAAGGCACTAGTTAGACCACACCTAGAATACCGTGAACAGTTTTGGTCTCCTTATCTAAGGAAAGATTTACTGGCATTGGAGGCAGTCCAGAGAGGGTTCACTGGGTTGATCCTGGGTATGGAGGGATTTTCTTATGAGGAGAGGTTGAGTAGGTTGGTTCCCCACAAGGGAACTCTATCAAAACCTTGCAGAGTTTTAAAGACCTAGATTAGGTTACCCCCAAGGCTTCTTTTTTCAAGAGAGGAGAGACCTGGCCTATCGATCCTTTCCTGATACGTATACTCACACATTCCTGGGATCATCCTTGTAAATCTCTCTGCACCCTCTCCAGTGTCTCAATACCCTTTTTATAATATGGTGACCGGGACTCCATGCTGTGGTCTAACCAAGTTCAATATAAGTTTAGTGTCCCTTCCATGATTTTTAACTCTATCGTTCTAGAAATGGGGGTTGTCAGAAACAGGGATGTTCGCTGATGATTGTACAATGTTCAGCACCATTCACAACACCTCAGACACTGAAGCAGTCCATGTCCAAATGCAGCAAGACCTGGACAATACCCAGGCTTGGGCTGACAAGTGACAAGTAACATTCGTGCCACACAAGTGTCGGGCAATGACCATCTCCAACAAGAGAGAATCCTACCATCGACCCTTGATGTTCAATGGCATTACCATAGACCATAAGACATAGGAGCAGAAAATAGGCCATTCAGCCCTTTGAGTCTGCTCCACCATTCAATCATGGCTGATAAGTTTCTCAACCCCATTCTCCCGCCTTCTCTCCGTAACCTTTGATCCCCTTACCAGTCAAGAACCTATCTATCTCGGTCTTAAATACACTCAATGACCCGGCCTCCACAGCCTTCTGTGGCAATGAATTACCATCACTGAATCCCCCACTATCAACATCCTGAGGGTTACCATTGACCAGAAACTGAACTGGACCAGCCATATAAATACTGTGGCTACAAGAGCAGGTCAGAGGCTGGGAATCGTGCGGCGAGTAATTCACCTCCTGACTCCCCAAAGCCTGTCCACCATCTACAAGGCACAAGTCAGGAGTGTGATGGAATACTCTCCACTTGCCTGGATGAATGCAGCTCCCACAACACTCAAGAAGCTCGACACCATCCAGGACAAAGCAGCCCCGCTTGATCGGAACCCCCTCCACAAACATTCACTCCCTCCACCACCGACACACAGTAGCAGCAGTGTGTGTACCATCTACAAGATGCACTGCAGGAATTCACCAAGCCTCCTTCAACAGCACTTTCCAAACCTGTGACCACTACCACCTAGAAGGGCAAGGGCAGCAGACACATGGGGAACACCATCACTTGGAAGTTCCCCTCCAAGTCACTCACCATCCTGACTTGGAAATATATCAGCCGTTCCTTCACTGTCGCTGGGTCAAAATCCTGGAACTCCCTCCCTAACAGCGCTGTGGGTGTACCTACACCACATGGACTGCAGTGGTTCAAGAAGGCAGCTCACCACCACCTTCTCAAGGGGCAATTAGGGATGGGCAACAAATGCTGGCCCAGCCAGTGACACTCACATCCTTGTAAATAAATGAAAAAGCCTTTGTGCTCAGTATGTGTTTTTATGGGCCTTGTTGATCTGCGGCACAGTGTTTAATCATTCTGCAAGTGAGGAAACAATAAGGGACAGAGCATGAGAACTCTGTGTACATGAAGGCAGGAGGACCCAAATGAATGTTTGAATGTTGCCCGTATCTGAGCTGATCCCAGGCAGTCACGCATGGAAACCCTGTGATCAGGGACTTTAATACAAGTGCTGGATAACAACAATTTGCATTCTTACAGTAATGCTTCTTCCTGTAGCACTTCATGGGCGTTTCTACAAAGAGCCTAAGGCACAGGAGAAGCCAGCATTGCTTCATGTCACTCCTCCCGTTTGGTGAGAGCTGCCTGCACTAATCAAGCTGTTCATAAACCACTAAACCCTTTCTGTTACATGTGCAAACAGCAGCCTCACATTCCTTTCCTTTGCTGCCTCATCTCTAGCAAGACGCCCGTTTTTTTGTGCCGCGAGATGTATCGGATTATCTTTTCTCAGTTCCCCCTATCCCTATTCGCTGGGCTTTGTCCAGGTCTGCTCCTGCTGGGCTGGATACAGAGGGACCGAGACTGGTGTGAAAACGTCCCCCTGCACAGCAAACAGGACAGGAAAGAGTTTTACTCTTTCATGGGATGCGGGCATCGCTGGCAAGACCACCGTTTGTTACCCATCCCCAATTGCCCTTGAGAAGATGGCATCTAAATATCTGTAGTCACTGGCACAGCTGAGTTCTACTATATAAGCAGCTGTTGTGCAGAAACTGCTACAGATGGTGCAACTATTATTTACTTAGGGTGGGGCATTACAGACCGAGCTCATCCTGTTTCACAGTTTCCACCTATGGTTCTGCAACTCACCTTTTCAGTTTGCAGGATATGGGTTCTGCAGCCTGGTCAGAATCCTTGCATTTAGCAGCACAGGTTCCGCAAATTAACCAGAAACTTTCATTTTAAACTTAGATTGCTAGGGGATGGGGCAAGGGTCCTAGTGCAGAGCACCAGGTGAGGGGCAAGGGTCCTAGTGCAGGGCACCAGGTGAGGGGCAAGGGTCCTAGTGCAGGGCACCAGGTGAGGGGGCAAGGGTCCTAGTGCAGGGCACCAGGTACAGGGGCAAGGGTCCTAGTGCAGGGCACCAGGTGATGGGGCAAGGGTCCTAGTGTAGGGCACCAGGTGAGGGGCAAGGGTCCTAGTGCAGGGCACCAGGTAAGGGGGCAAGGGTCCTAGTGCAGGGCACCAGGTAAGGGGGCAAGGGTCCTAGTGCAGGGCACCAGGTGAGGGGGCAAGGGTCCTAGTGCAGGGCACCAGGTGAGGGGGCAAGGGTCCTAGTGCAGGGCACCAGATGAGGGGGCAAGGGTCCTAGTGCAGAGCACCAGGTGAGGGGGCAAGGGTCCTAGTGCAGGGCACTAGGTGAGGGGCAAGGGTCCTAGTGCAGGGCACCAGGTGAGGGGCAAGGGTCCGAGTGCAGGGCACCAGGTGATGGGGCAAGGGTCCTAGTGCAGAGCACCAGGTGAGGGGCAAGGGTCCTAGTGCAGGGCAACAGGTGAGGGGCAAGGGTCCTAGTGCAGGGCACCAGGTGAGGGACAAAGGTCCTAGTGCAGGGCACCAGGTGAGGGGGCAAGGGTCCTAGTGCAGGGCACCAGGTGAAGGGGCAAGGGTCCTAGTGCAGAGCACCAGGTGAGGGGGCAAGGGTCCTAGTGCAGGGCACCAGGTGAGGGGCAAGGGTCCTAGTGCAGAGCACCAGGTGAGGGGCAAGGGTCCTAGTGCAGGGCACCAGGTGAGGGGCAAGGGTCCTAGTGCAGGGCACCAGGTGAGGGGGCAAGGGTCCTAGTGCAGGGCACCAGGTGAGGGGGCAAGGGTCCTAGTGCAGAGCACCAGGTGAGGGAGCAAGGGTTCTAGTGCAGGGCACCAGGTGAGGGGGCAAGGGTCCTAGTGCAGGGCACCAGGTGAGGGACAAGGGTCCTAGTGCAGGGCACCAGGTGAGGGGGCAAGGGTCCTAGAGCAGGGCACCAGGTGAGGGGGCAAGGGTCCTAGTACAGGGCACCAGGTGAGGGGGCAAGGGTCCTAGTGCAGGGCATCAGGTGAGGGGGCAAGGGTCCTAGTGCAGAGCACCAGGTGAGGAGGCAAGGGTTCTAGTGCAGGGCACCAGGTGAGGGGGCAAGGGTTCTAGTGCAGGGCACCAGGTGAGGGGGCAAGGGTCCTAGTGCAGGGCACCAGGTGAGGGGGCACGGGTTCTAGTGCAGGTCACCAGGTGAGGGGGCAAGGGTCCTAGTGCAGGGCACCAGGTGAGGGGGCAAGGGTCCTAGTGCAGGGCACCAGGTGAGGGGCAAGGGTCCTAGTGCAGGGCACCAGGTGAGGGGCAAGGGTCCTAGTGCAGAGCACCAGGTGAGGGGCAGGTGTCCTAGTGCAGGGCACCAGGTGAGGGCAAGGGTCCTAGTGCAGGGCACCAGGTGAGGGGCAAGGGTCCTAGTGCAGGGCATCAGGTGAGGGGGCAAGGGTCCTAGTGCAGAGCACCAGGTGAGGGGGCAAGGGTCCTAGTGCAGGGCATCAGGTGAGGGGGCAAGGGTCCTAGTGCAGAGCACCAGGTGAGGAGGCAAGGGTCCTAGTGCAGGGCACCAGGTGAGGGGGCAAGGGTTCTAGTGCAGGGCACCAGGTGAGGGGGCAAGGGTCCTAGTGCAGGGCACCAGGTGAGGGGCAAGGGTCCTAGTGCAGGGCACCAGGTGAGGGGCAAGTGTCCTAGTGCAGGACACCAGGTGAGGGGCAAGGGTCCTAGTGCAGGGCACCAGGTGAGGGGCAAGGGTCCTAGTGCAGGGCACCAGGTGAGGGGGCAAGGGTCCTAGTGCAGGGCACCAGGTGAGGGGCAAGGGTCCTAGTGCAGGGCACCAGGTGAGGGGGCAAGGGTCCTAGTGCAGAGCACCAGGTGAGGGGGCAAGGGTCCTAGTGCAGGGCACCAGGTGATGGGGCAAGGGTCCTAGTGCAGAGCACCAGGTGAGGGGCAAGGGTTCTAGTGCAGGGCACCAGATGAGGGGGCAAGGTTTCTAGTGCAGGGCACCAGATGAAGGTGCAAGGGTCCTAGTGCAGGGCACCAGGTGATGGGGCAAGGGTTCTAGTGCAGTGTACCAGGTGAGGGGCAAGGGTCCTAGTGCAGGGCACCAGGTGAGGGGCAAGGGTCCTAGTGCAGGGCACCAGGTGAGGGGGCAAGGGTCCTAGTGCAGGGCACCAGGTGAGGGGGTAAGGGTCCTAGTGCAGGGCACCAGGTGAGGGGGCAAGTGTTCTAGTGCAGAGCACCAGGTGAGGGGCAAGGGTCCTAGTGCAGAGCACCAGGTGAGGGGCAAGGGTCCTAGTGCAGGGCACCAGGTGAGGGGGCAAGGGTCCTAGTGCAGGGCACCAGGTGAGGGGCAAGGATCCTAGTGCAGGGCACCAGGTGAGGGGCCTAGTTCGGAATACCACCACAATATGAATGAATTTAGAGCAAGATGCAGTGCATGGGGTGGGGGGTGGGGTGGGTGGGGGCTGGGGGTGGGTGGGTGGGGGCTGGGGGTGGGGTGGGTGGGGGCTGGGGGGGTACAGTTCTTTGATATGGGCAATTGGGGTTTGAAGCTCAAAGTGGGACAATCCAATTTGCAGATTTGAATTTCAATCTCTCAGTACAGCCACAATCTGTGCTTTGATTTTGTTGCAATCTTTAGAATAACAAATCATCAAAACAAACTCTACCTGGTCTTAAGTGCGATGCTTAGAATTGGAGTTGCACTGCTGTGGGTCATTTCACCCCCCCATCGATCCTGAGTTTGTGCTGCTTGTCAGTTTGCTGCAATTAGTCTCATATCTTTTGTGTTGGGGTCTAAAAGATTAGCGAGGCTTCCTTATTCCTGACCAATATTGCGAGCTGGCAAACAGCTGTATCTGTTTGTTGGACGAATTTGGGATAACAAACATCCAGCATCAGATAGACCCCTGATCGTGGGTTTCTGCAGCTATGGCCTGTTGTGGGTCAGTAACGGGGAGGAGGATTTGAGGGATAGGGAGGGGGAGCAACTCCAACCCGAGAGTGGTGCTGAGGTGAGTTACTGCAGCCCTGGTCATTTCTGGAATAGGAACTCAGAGGATATGGAGCAGCATTAGGAACTGAGGGAGTGCTGTAGTTAAGGTGGGTGTGTACAGAGCAGAGACAAACATTTGATATGTTGTTTTTAACCACCTAACGTGTACAGGTAAAGGTTAGTGCACTGGTTTAGGTCAGGTTTTTATTGGCTGAAGGGCTACTTTTCAAATGGATTAGTAATCTTGGGCCCTCCCCCATCTAAATTATAATCCCATAGAATATTCAAAATAGGAAAATGCTATATTTAAAGGGCATTTTAATAATGTTATTAAGAAAACAAACATGTACTTTTTGCCCTCAGTGAGATTGATGCCCATTTCTCATTGGACTGTATGGAATATTTAAATATTTTTTAAAACTCCCCTCTCTCGAACAGAGCTGAACGCACCTCATACCCACAACCAGGTGGTCCCTGTGACTCTACCTGGCTGTCATTGTACTGCTGTCAGTCCTGCTGTGTGTCATCTCCCCTCCCAGCCAAACAAGCAGCCCAGTCTGCACTGCACAGGGACAATCAGGCTTGCTGGCACCCACTGCAACCCACTGGAAGACAGACCCATCCACTAATCCAGATGTTCATAGGTTCTACCCTGTCCCTCCAAACTGCCCCCCACCCACCTGATAATAAGCAGCGGTGAGGCCTTGGATAACTCTTCCCCTTTATAACCCAGGCGCCATGGCAAACATTGTATCCCTTCTGTCAGTCTGAGATCACTGAACACATGTAGTGTGAGAATCTGGTACGTGACGTCACTGTGTGTTCTGTGATTCGGTGTCACACAGAGACTGGATGGTCAGAATTTACACACTGAGGGGCTGTGAGTTTTTCTTGCCTGAGTTGTTTCTCCTGGAGAGCATTTCAGCTTCCTGTGCCCAGCGAGAATATCTAACGTCTCTCAGTTCCTGTGTACACAACCTCTCTCCACAGTCCCGTCAGCGGACACACCTGCTGATTCCAACCATTCACCGTGAATCCTTTACAAAGGGTGTTCACTGCAAACTTAATGACTGTCTGTTGAGTTAAACAGAAAACAAAGGATATTATTGACAATTCATGGGTTTGTTTACCTTGTTTATGAACAGGGTACAGAGGAGTGTGTGTGGAATGTTCCAGAAAGAATTGATTCCAACCTATCTCTGGGAGGATTGAGAGACACGGTGGAACTCTAATGCTGACCTGTTCCCACATGTGACAGGATGATTTTGGTCTATTGCTATTTTATCAACTAACATGCACACTGAAGTACTGAGTCCCAAAAGAGCACAGGAAGCACCCACTGTGGTTAAAGTGCCTGAGAACCAGACCCCCTACTCTGCAGACACTTTAATTCAGGAAATGCCACAGACAGCGGAAAGATTGTGGAGTTATAGTCCTCAGCATTCTGGCATGTTCTTGAGTGTCAATACCAAGTTTATAATGGCTTTCACTATCCAAAGCATGGATGAGGTTCTAACTGGTTGGTAACATTCTGACCTCCCACTCAGAGGATTCAGAACCTCAAGGCTCACTGTAGACTCAAGCTGATATCAAATGCGGTACTTGGGAACAGCTACAACACTGGAGTTGCCGTCTATGTGAAGGGATATTAAGTCGCGCCCTGTCTCCTGACACGAATATCATTTGTGCTTTCCCCAGTTGTCCTCAGTTTCATGATGGGTCTTCATCCTGGGGGGTGGGGGGGGGGGAGGTGTGGGGGGTGGGGGGGTTCTGACAGCTGGGTTTTTGCTGTTTCCGAAGTTATTGGAGATGAACCACACGGGGCCCATTTCAACTCCTGTCCAGGTGCTATCAAGTTTTAAAGCTGTTTGTGCGCCAATTTTCAGAACCTTTGTTATTTTTCCTGCTTCCAATTAAATAAGGTCACAACTGAACATTGACATCAAGTTCTCTTTCATGCAGGATCTACATATCCCTTGAGATCTCAGTCTTGAACATAGCCAGTGACTGAGCACCAACAACCCTCTGAGGTAGGGAATCCCAAAGATTCACAAGTGAACTTTTTGAGTGAACAACCTTCTCCCCATCTCAATCCTAAATGGCCAATCTCTTATTTTAAGATTATAAACTCCAGCTTTAGACTCTCCAGTCAGGAGAAACAGCCCCGCAGCATCTGCACTACTAAATTCTCAAAGAATTGTATATATTTCATTGAGATCACCTCTCATCCTTCTAAACTCCAGGACCCTTCTACTCAATCTCCTCATAGAACAACCTCTCACCTCAGGAATCAGTCTATTAGATCTTTGTTCTCACCCCCTCTCAGGCAAGTATATCCTTCCTTACATAAGCAGATTAAAACTGTCCAGGTGCGACCACACTAAAGTCTTACATAACTGCAGTAAGACTTCCTTAGTCTTAAACACCAACCCCCTTGCAATAAAGACCAACACACCATTTGCCTTCCTAATTGCTTGCTGTAGCTGCATGTTAACTTTCTATGATATGTGTATAAGGGACACCAAAATCCTTCTGAAATACCGAGACTTACTAAATCTTCCACACTTGAAAAAATGTTCTGTTTTTTCACACCTCCACATTCCAACTGCTACCTCCTTGTCTAATCACTTATCCAGTCACTACCTCCTTGTCTAATCACTTACCCAGTCACTACCTCCTTGTCTAATCACTTACCCGGTCACTACCTCCTTGTCTAATCACTTACCCGGTCACTACCTCCTTGTCTAATCACTTACCCGGTCACTACCTCCTTGTCTAATCACTTGCCCGGTCACTACCTCTTTGTCTAATCACTTACCCGGTCACTACCTCTTTGTCTAATCACTTACCCAGTCACTACCTCATTGTCTAATCACTTACCCGGTCACTACCTCGTTGTCTAATCACTTGCCCAGTCACTACCTCTTTGTCTAATCACTAACCCAGTCACTACCTCCTTGTCTAATCACATACCCGGTCACTATCTCCTTGTCTAATCACTAACCCAGTCACTACCTCCTTGTCTAATCACTTACCCAGTCACTATCTCCTTGTCTAATTACTTACCCAGTCACTATAACTTTGTCTAATCACTTACCCAGTCACTATCTCTTTGTCTAATCACTTACCCGGTCACTATCTCCTTGTCTAATCACTTACCCAGTCACTACCTCCTTGTCTAATCACTTACCCAGTCACTATCTCCTTGTCTAATCACTAACCCAGTAACTATAACTTTGTCTAATCACTTACCCGGTCACTACCTCCTTGTCTAATCACTTACCCAGTCACTACCTCCTTGTCTAATCACTTACCCGGTCACTACCTCCTTGTCTAATCACTTACCCAGTCACTACCTCCTTGTCTAATCACTTACCCGGTCACTACCTCCTTGTCTAATTACTTACCCGGTCACTATCTCGTTGTCTAATCACTTACCCAGTCACTATCTCCTTGTCTAATCACTTACCCGGTCACTACCTCCTTGTCTAATCACTTACCCGGTCACTATCTCGTTGTCTAATCACTTACCCAGTCACTATCTCTTTGTCTAATCACTTACCCAGTCACTATCTCCTTGTCTAATCACTTACCCAGTCACTACCTCCTTGTCTAATCACTTACCCGGTCACTACCTCCTTGTCTAATCACTTACCCAGTAACTATCTCCTTGTCTAATCACTTACCCAGTCACTACCTCCTTGTCTAATCACTTACCCGGTCACTATCTCGTTGTCTAATCACTTACCCAGTCACTATCTCCTTGTCTAATTACTTACCCGGTCACTATCTCTTTGTCTAATCACTTACCCGGTCACTATCTCGTTGTCTAATCACTTACCCAGTCACTACCTCCTTGTCTAATCACTAACCCGGTCACTATCTCTTTGTCTAATCACTAACCCGGTCACTATCTCTTTGTCTAATCACTAACCCGGTCACTATCTCTGTGTAACCTCCCCACAGCTTTCTTTCCCACCCAGCTTTATATCATTAGAAAATGTGAATATATAATGTTCAGCCCCCTCATCTCAGACATTGGTGGAGATAATGGCGAGCTGAGTCCCCAGTGCTGATCTTTGCAACACTCCACTAGTTACACACTGCCATCCTGAAGATAAAAGCTAAACACTGCAGATGCTGGAAATCGAAAACAAAAACAAAAACAAAAAATAAATGGAAAAAATCAGCATCTACGGAGAGAAACACAGTTAACGTTTCGAGTCCGTATGACTCTTCAGCAGAACTAAGGAAAAGTAGAAAAGGGGGTAAACTATAAGGTGGTTTAAATAGGGGGGGGGGGGGCGTTGGGGGAGGTAGAGCTGGAAAAAGGGCCAGTGATAGGTGGAGATAACCAAAAGATGTCACAGACAAAAGGACAAAGAGGTGTTGAAGGTGGTGATATTATCTAAGGAATGTGCTAATTAAGGGTAGAAAGCAGGACAAGCAAGGTACAGATAGACCTAGTGGGGGAGGGGTGGGGTGAAGGTACAGATAGCCCTAGTGGGGGTGGGGTGGGGTGAAGGTACAGATAGCCCTAGAGGGGGTGGGGGTGGGGTGAAGGTACAGATAGCCCTAGTGGGGGTGGGGTGAAGGTACAGATAGACCTAGTGGGGGTGGGGTGAAGGTACAGATAGCCCTAGTGGGGGTGGGGGTGGGGTGAAGGTACAGATAGCCCTAGTGGGGGTGGGGGTGGGGTGAAGGTACAGATAGCCCTAGTGGGGGTGGGGTGGAGTGAAGGTACAGATAGCCCTAGTGGGGGTGGGGTGAAGGTACAGATAGCCCTAGTGGGGGTGCGGTGGGGTGAAGGTACAGATAGCCCTAGTGGGGGTGGGGTGAAGTTACAGATAGCCCTAGTGGGGGCGGGGTGGGGTGAAGGTACAGATAGCCCTAGTGGGGGTGGGGTGAAGGTACAGATAGCTCTAATGGGGGTGGGGTGGGGGGAAGGTACAGATAGCCCTAGTGGGGGTGGGGTGAAGGTACAGATAGCCCTAGTGGGGGTGGGGGTGGGGTGAAGGTACAGATAGCCCTAGTGGGGGTGGGGTGGAGTGAAGGTACAGATAGCCCTAGTGGGGGTGGGGTGAAGGTACAGATAGCCCTAGTGGGGGTGGGGTGGGGTGAAGGTACAGAAGCCCTAGTGGGGGTGGGGTGGGGTGAAGGTACAGATAGCCCTAGTGGGGGTGGGGTGAAGGTACAGATAGCCCTAGTGGGGGTGGGGTGAAGGTACAGATAGCTCTAATGGGGGTGGGGTGGGGGGAAGGTACAGAGAGCCCTAGTGGGGGTGGGGTGAAGGTACAGATAGCCCTAGTGGGGGTGGGGTGAAGGTACAGATCGCCCTAGTGGGGGTGGGGTGAAGGTACAGATCGCCCTAGTGGGGGTGGGGTGAAGGTACAGATAGCCCTAGTGGGGGTGGGGTGAAGGTACAGATAGCCCTAGTGGGGGTGGGGTGAAGGTACAGATAGCCCTAGTGGGGGTGGGGTGAAGGTACAGATAGCCCTAGTGGGGGTGGGGTGAAGGTACAGATAGCCCTAGTGGGGGTGGGGTGGGGTGAAGGTACAGATAGCCCTAGTGGGGGTGGGGTGAAGGTACAGATAGCCCTAGAGGGGGTGGGGTGAAGGTACAGATAGCCCTAGTGGGGGCGGGGTGGGGTAAAGGTACAGATAGCCCTAGTGGGGGTGGGGTGAAGGTACAGATAGCCCTAGTGGGGGTGGGGGTGGGGGGAAGGTACAGATAGCCCTAGTGGGGGTGGGGTGGGGTGAAGGTACAGATAGCCCTAGTGGGGGTGGGGTGAAGGTACAGATAGCCCTAGTGGGGGTGGGGTGAAGGTACAGATAGCTCTAATGGGGGTGGGGTGGGGGGAAGGTACAGATAGCCCGAGTGGGGGTGGGGTGAAGGTACAGATAGCCCTAGTGGGGGTGGGGGTGGGGTGAAGGTACAGATAGCCCTAGTGGGGGTGGGGTGAAGGTACAGATAGCCCTAGTGGGGGTGGGGTGAAGGTACAGAGAGCCCTAGTGGGGGTGGGGTGGGGTGAAGGTACAGATAGCCCTAGTGGGGGCGGGGTGGGGTGAAGGTACAGATAGCCCTAGTGGGGGTGGGGTGAAGGTACAGATAGCCCTAGTGGGGGTGGGGTGAAGGTACAGATAGCTCTAATGGGGGTGGGGTGGGGGGAAGGTACAGATAGCCCTAGTGGGGGTGGGGTGAAGGTACAGATAGCCCTAGTGGGGGTGGGGTGAAGGTACAGATAGCCCTAGTGGGGGTGGGGTGAAGGTACAGATAGCCCTAGTGGGGGTGGGGTGAAGGTACAGATAGCCCTAGTGGGGGTGGGGTGAAGGTACAGATAGCCCTAGTGGGGGTGGGGTGAAGGTACAGATAGCCCTAGTGGGGGTGGGGTGAAGGTACAGATAGCCCTAGTGGGGGTGGGGTGAAGGTACAGATAGCCCTAGTGGGGGTGGGGTGAAGGTACAGATAGACCTAGTGGGGGTGGGGTGAAAGTACAGATAGCCCTAGTGGGGGTGGGGTGGGGTGAAGGTACAGATAGCCCTAGTGGAGGTGGGGTGGGGTGAAGGTACAGATAGCCCTAGTGGGGGTGGGGTGGAGTGAAGGTACAGATAGCCCTAGTGGGGGTGGGGTGGGGTGAAGGTACAGATAGCCCTAGTGGGGGTGGGGTGAAGGTACAGATAGCCCTAGAGGGGGTGGGGTGAAGGTACAGATAGCCCTAGTGGGGGCGGGGTGGGGTAAAGGTACAGATAGCCCTAGTGGGGGTGGGGTGAAGGTACAGATAGCCCTAGTGGGGGTGGGGTGAAGGTACAGATAGCTCCAATGGGGGTGGGGTGGGGGGAAGGTACAGATAGCCCTAGTGGGGGTGGGGTGGGGTGAAGGTACAGATAGCCCTAGTGGGGGTGGGGTGGGGTGAAGGTACAGATAGCCCGAGTGGGGGTGGGGTGAAGGTACAGATAGCCCTAGTGGGGGTGGGGTGAAGGTACAGATAGCCCTAGTGGGGGTGGGGTGAAGGTACAGATAGCCCTAGTGGGGGTGGGGAGAAGGAACAGATAGACCGAGTGTGGGTGGGGTGGGGGGAAGGTACAGATAGCCCTAGTGGGGGTGGGGTGAAGGTACAGATAGCCCTAGTGGGGGTGGGGTGAAGGTACAGATAGCCCGAGTGGGGGTGGGGTGAAGGTACAGATAGCCCTAGTGGGGGTGGGGTGAAGGTACAGATAGCCCTAGTGGGGGTGGGGAGAAGGAACAGATAGACCGAGTGTGGGTGGGGTGGGGGGAAGATACAGATAGCCCTAGTGGGGGTGGTGCGGGGTGAAGGTACAGATAGCCCGAGTGGGGGTGGGGTGAAGGTACAGATAGCCCTAGTGGGGGTGGGGTGAAGGTACAGATAGCCCTAGTGGGGGTGGGGTGGGGTGAAGGTACAGATAGACCTAGTGGGGGTGGGGTGAAGGTACAGATAGCCCTAGTGGGGGTGGGGTGAAGGTACAGATAGCCGAAGTGGGGGTGGGGTGGAGGTGAAGGTACAGATAGCCCTAGTGGGGGTGGGGTGGGGTAAAGGTACAGATAGCCCTAGTGGGGGTGGGGTGGGGTGAAGGTACAGATAGCTCTAGTGGGGGTGGGGTGGGGTGAAGGTACAGATAGACAGAGTGTGGGTGGGGTGGGGGGTAGGTACAGATAGCCCTAGTGGGGGTGGGGTGGGGTGAAGGTACAGATAGCCCTAGAGGGGGTGGGGGTGGGGTGAAGGTACAGATAGCACAAGTGGGGGTGGGGTGGGGTGAAGGTACAGATAGCCCTAGTGGGGGTGGGGTGGGGGGTGAAGTTACAGATAGACCGAGTGGGGGTGGGGGTGAAGGTACAGATAGCCCTAGTGGGGGTGGGGTGAAGGTACAGATAGCCCTAGTGGGGGTGGGGTGGGGTGAAGGTACAGATAGCCCTAGTGGGGGTGGGGTGGGGTGAAGGTACAGATAGCCCTAGTGGGGGTGGGGTGGGGTGAAGGTACAGATAGCCCTAGTGGGGGTGGGGTGGGGTGAAGGTACAGATAGACCTAGTGGGGGTGGGGTGGGGTAAAGGTACAGATAGCCCTAGTGGGGGTGGGGTGGGGTGAAGGTACAGATAGACCTAGTGGCGGAGGGGTGGGGGTGAAGGTACAGATAGCTCTAGTGGGGGTGGGGTGTGGTGAAGGTACAGATAGACCTAGTGGCGGAGGGGTGGGGGTGAAGGTACAGATAGACCTAGTGGGGGTCGGGGTGGGGTGAAGGTACAGATAGCCCTAGTGGGGGTGGGGTGAAGGTACAGATAGCCCTAGTGGGGGTGGGGTGAAGGTACAGAGAGCCCTAGTGGGGGTGGGGTGGGGTGAAGGTACAGATAGCCCTAGTGGGGGCGGGGTGGGGTGAAGGTACAGATAGCCCTAGTGGGGGTGGGGTGAAGGTACAGATAGCCCTAGTGGGGGTGGGGTGAAGGTACAGATAGCTCTAATGGGGGTGGGGTGGGGGGAAGGTACAGATAGCCCTAGTGGGGGTGGGGTGAAGGTACAGATAGCCCTAGTGGGGGTGGGGTGAAGGTACAGATAGCCCTAGTGGGGGTGGGGTGAAGGTACAGATAGCCCTAGTGGGGGTGGGGTGAAGGTACAGATAGCCCTAGTGGGGGTGGGGTGAAGGTACAGATAGCCCTAGTGGGGGTGGGGTGAAGGTACAGATAGCCCTAGTGGGGGTGGGGTGAAGGTACAGATAGCCCTAGTGGGGGTGGGGTGAAGGTACAGATAGACCTAGTGGGGGTGGGGTGAAGGTACAGATAGCCCTAGTGGGGGTGGGGTGGGGTGAAGGTACAGATAGCCCTAGTGGAGGTGGGGTGGGGTGAAGGTACAGATAGCCCTAGTGGGGGTGGGGTGGAGTGAAGGTACAGATAGCCCTAGTGGGGGTGGGGTGGGGTGAAGGTACAGATAGCCCTAGTGGGGGTGGGGTGAAGGTACAGATAGCCCTAGAGGGGGTGGGGTGAAGGTACAGATAGCCCTAGTGGGGGCGGGGTGGGGTAAAGGTACAGATAGCCCTAGTGGGGGTGGGGTGAAGGTACAGATAGCCCTAGTGGGGGTGGGGTGAAGGTACAGATAGCTCCAATGGGGGTGGGGTGGGGGGAAGGTACAGATAGCCCTAGTGGGGGTGGGGTGGGGTGAAGGTACAGATAGCCCTAGTGGGGGTGGGGTGGGGTGAAGGTACAGATAGCCCGAGTGGGGGTGGGGTGAAGGTACAGATAGCCCTAGTGGGGGTGGGGTGAAGGTACAGATAGCCCTAGTGGGGGTGGGGTGAAGGTACAGATAGCCCTAGTGGGGGTGGGGAGAAGGAACAGATAGACCGAGTGTGGGTGGGGTGGGGGGAAGGTACAGATAGCCCTAGTGGGGGTGGGGTGAAGGTACAGATAGCCCTAGTGGGGGTGGGGTGAAGGTACAGATAGCCCGAGTGGGGGTGGGGTGAAGGTACAGATAGCCCTAGTGGGGGTGGGGTGAAGGTACAGATAGCCCTAGTGGGGGTGGGGAGAAGGAACAGATAGACCGAGTGTGGGTGGGGTGGGGGGAAGGTACAGATAGCCCTAGTGGGGGTGGTGCGGGGTGAAGGTACAGATAGCCCGAGTGGGGGTGGGGTGAAGGTACAGATAGCCCTAGTGGGGGTGGGGTGAAGGTACAGATAGCCCTAGTGGGGGTGGGGTGGGGTGAAGGTACAGATAGACCTAGTGGGGGTGGGGTGAAGGTACAGATAGCCCTAGTGGGGGTGGGGTGAAGGTACAGATTGCCGAAGTGGGGGTGGGGTGGAGGTGAAGGTACAGATAGCCCTAGTGGGGGTGGGGTGGGGTAAAGGTACAGATAGCCCTAGTGGGGGTGGGGTGGGGTGAAGGTACAGATAGCTCTAGTGGGGGTGGGGTGGGGTGAAGGTACAGATAGACAGAGTGTGGGTGGGGTGGGGGGTAGGTACAGATAGCCCTAGTGGGGGTGGGGTGGGGTGAAGGTACAGATAGCCCTAGAGGGGGTGGGGGTGGGGTGAAGGTACAGATAGCACAAGTGGGGGTGGGGTGGGGTGAAGGTACAGATAGCCCTAGTGGGGGTGGGGTGGGGGGTGAAGTTACAGATAGACCGAGTGGGGGTGGGGTGAAGGTACAGATAGCCCTAGTGGGGGTGGGGTGAAGGTACAGATAGCCCTAGTGGGGGTGGGGTGGGGTGAAGGTACAGATAGCCCTAGTGGGGGTGGGGTGGGGTGAAGGTACAGATAGCCCTAGTGGGGGTGGGGTGGGGTGAAGGTACAGATAGCCCTAGTGGGGGTGGGGTGGGGTGAAGGTACAGATAGACCTAGTGGGGGTGGGGTGGGGTAAAGGTACAGATAGCCCTAGTGGGGGTGGGGTGGGGTGAAGGTACAGATAGACCTAGTGGCGGAGGGGTGGGGGTGAAGGTACAGATAGACCTAGTTGGGGTGGGGTGGGGTGAAGGTACAGATAGACCTAGTTGGGGTGGGGTGGGAGTGAAGGTACAGATAGCTCTAGTGGGGGTGGGGTGAAGGTACAGATAGACCTAGTGGGGGTGGGTTTGGGGGTGAAGGTACAGATAGCCCTAGTGGGGGTGGGGTGGGGGGAAGGTAAACATAGCCCTAGTGGGGGAGGGGTGGCGGTGAAGGTACAGATAGCCCTAATGGGGGTGGGGTGAAGGTACAGATAGCCCTAGTTGATGTGGGGGTGGGGTGAAGGTACAGATAGCCCTAGTGGGGGTGGGGTGAAGGTACAGATAGCCCTAGTGGGGGTGGGGAGAAGGTACAGATAGCCCTAGTGGGGGTGGGGTGGGTGTGAAGGTACAGATCGCCCTAGAGGGGGTGGGGTGGGGTGAAGGTACAGATAGCCCTCGTCGGGGTGGGGTGGGGGGAAGGTACATGTAGCCCTAGTGGGGGTGGTGTGGGGTGAAGGTACAGATAGCCCTAGTGGGGGTGGTGTGGGGTGAAGGTACAGATAGCCCTAGTGGGGGTGGGGTGAAGGTACAGATAGCCCTAGTGGGGGTGGGGTGAATGTACAGATGGCCCTAGTGGGGGTGGGGTGAAGGTACATGTAGCCCTAGTGGGGGTGGTGTGGGGTGAAGGTACAGATAGCCCTGGTGGTGGTGGTGTGGGGTGAAGGTACAGATAGCCCTAGTGGGGGTGATGTGGGGTGAAGGTGCAGATAGCCCTAGTGGGGGTGGGGGTGGGGGTGGGGTGAAGGTACAGATAGACCTAGTGGGGGTGGTGTGGGGTGAAGTTACAGATAGCCCTAGTGGGGGTGGGGTGGGGTGAAGTTACAGATAGCCCTAGTGGGGGTGGGGGTGGGGGTGGGGGTGGGGGTGGGGTGAAGGTACAGATAGCCCTAGTGGGGGTGGGGTGGGGGGAAGGTACAGATAGACCTAGTGGGGGTGGGGTGGGGTGAAGGTACAGATAGCCCTAGTGGGGGTGGGGTGAGGTGAAGGTACAGATAGCCCTAGTGGGGGTGGGGTGGGGTGAAGGTACAGATAGCCCTAGTGGGGGTGGGATGAGGTGAAGGTACAGATAGCCCTAGTGGAGGTGGGGTGGGTTGAAGGTACAGATAGCCCTAGTGGGGGTGGGGTGAAGGTACAGATAGCCCTAGTGGGGGTGGGGTGAAGGTACAGATAGCCCTAGTGGGGGTGGGGTGAGGTGAAGGTACAGATAGCCCTAGAGGGGGTGGGGGTGGGGTGGGTTGAAGGTACAGATAGCCCTAGTGGGGGTGGGGTGAAGGTACAGATAGACCTATTGGGGGTGGGGTGAAAGTACAGATAGCCCTAGTGGGGGTGGGGTGAAGTTACAGATAGCCCTAGTGGGGGTGGGGTGAAGGTACAGATAGCCCTAGTGGGGGTGGGGTGAAGGTACAGATAGCCCTAGTGGGGATGGAGTGGGGTAAAGGTACAGATAGCCCTAGTGGGGGTGGGGTGGGGTGAAGGTACAGATAGCCCTAGTGGGGGTGGGGTGAAGGTACAGATAGCCCTAGTGGTGTTGGGGTGGGGTAAAGGTACAGATAGCCCTAGTGGGGGTGGGGTGGGGTGAAGGTACAGATAGCCCTAGTGGTGTTGGGGTGGGGTAAAGGTACAGATAGCCCTAGTGGGGGCGGGGTGGGGTGAAGGTACAGATAGCCCTAGTGGTGTTGGGGTGGGGTAAAGGTACAGATAGCCCTAGTGGGGGTGGGGTGAAGGTACAGATAGCCCTAGTGGGGGTGGGGGTGGGGTGAAGTTACAGATAGGCCTAGCGGGGGTGGGGTGGGGTGAAGGTACAGATAGCCCTAGTGGGGGTGGGGTGGGGGGAAGGTACAGATAGCCCTAGTGGGGGTGGGGGTGGGGGTGGGGTGAAGGTACAGATAGCCCTAGTGGGGGTGGGGTGGGGTGAAGGTACAGATAGCCCTAGTGGGGGTGGGGTGAAGGTACAGATAGCCCTAGTGGGGGTGGGGGGTGGGGGTGGGGTGAAGGTACAGATAGCCCTAGTGGGGGTGGGGGTGGGGTGAAGTTACAGATAGCCCTAGTGGGGGTGGGGGTGGGGTGAAGTTACAGATAGCCCTAGTGGGGGTGGGGTGGGGTGAAGGTACAGATAGCCCTAGTGGGGGTGGGGGTGTGGGTGGTGTGAAGGTACAGATAGCCCTAGTGGGGGTGGGGTGAGGTGAAGGTACAGATAGCCCTGGTGGGGGTGGGGTGAGGTGAAGGTACAGATAGCCCTAGTGGGGGTGGGGTGGGGTGAAGGTACAGATAGCCCTGGTGGGGGTGGGGTGAGGTGAAGGTACAGATAGCCCTAGTGGGGGTGGGGTGGGTTGAAGGTACAGATAGCCCTGGTGGGGGTGGGGTGAGGTGAAGGTACAGATAGCCCTAGTGGGGGTGGGGTGAAGGTACAGATAGACCTATTGGGGGTGGGGTGAAGGTACAGATCGCCCTAGTGGGGGTGGGGTGAAGGTACAGATAGCCCTAGTTGGGGTGGGGTGAGGTGAAGGTACAGATAGCCCTAGAGGGGGTGGGGGTGGGGTGGTTTGAAGGTACAGATAGCCCTAGTGGGTGTGGGGTGAAGGTACAGATAGCCCTAGTGGGGGTGGGGTGAAGTTACAGATAGCCCTATTGGGGGTGGGGTGAAGGTACAGATAGCCCTAGTGGGGGTGGGGTGGGGGGAAGGTACAGATAGCCCTAGTGGGGGTGGGGTGGGGGTGAAGGTACAGATAGCCCTAGTGGGGGTGGGGTGGGGGTGAAGGTACAGATAGCCCTAGTGGGGGGTGGGGTGAAGGTACAGATAGCCCTAGTGGGGGTGGGGGTGGGGTTAAGGTACAGATAGCCCTAGTGGGGGTGGGGGTGGGGTTAAGGTACAGATAGCCCTAGTGGGGGTGGGGTGAAGGTACAGATCACCCTAGTGGGGGTGGGCTGAAGGTACAGATAGCCCTAGTGGGGTTTGGGTGGAGGGAAGAGGAGGTGTTGTTCCCATTTTCCAACTAGGCACTTTACAGCCTTTCGGAGTGGATATTGAGTTCAACAATTTTAGATCACGAACTCTCTCCTCCATCCCCACCCCACCACCACTAGGTCAATCTGTACCTTCACCCCACCCCACCCCCACAAGGTCCATCTGTACCTTCACCCCACCCCACCCCCACTAGGGCTATCTGTACCTTCCCCCCACCCCCACCCCCACAACGTCTATCTGTACCTTCACCCCACCCCACCCCCATTAGGGCTATCTGTACCTTCACCCCACCCCCACTATGGCTATCTATACCTTCACCCCACCCCCACAAGGGCTATCTGTACCTTCACCCCACCCACACCCACTAGGTCTATCTGTACCTTCACCCCACCCCACCCCCACTATGGCTATCTGTACCTTCACCCCACCCCCACTATGGCTATCTTTACCTTCACCCCACCCCCACTAGGACTATCTATACCTTCCCCCCACCCCACCCCCACTAGGGCTATCTGTACCTTCACCCCCACACCACCCCAACTAGGTCTATCTGTACCTCGCTTGTCCTGCTTTCTACCCTTAATTAGCACATTCCTTAGATAAAATCACCATCTTCATCACCTCTTTGTCCTTTTGTCAGTGACATCTTTTGGTTATCTCCACCTATCACTGGCCCTCTATCCAGCTCTACCTGTCCACCCCCCTCACCCCCCTTAAACCACTTATATTTCAACCCCTTTTCTATTTTTCCTTAGTTCTGTTGAAGAGTCATATGGACTCGAAACTTTAACTGTGTCCCTCTCTGCAGATGCTGCCAGACCTGCTGAGTTTTTCCAGGTATTTCTGTTTTTGCCATCCTGAAGATGATCTGTTTATTCCTACTTTCTGTTAATCAATCCTCAATTCAAGCTAATGTACTATAATCATGTGCCCTGATCTTGTATGACAGCTTATTGAATGTTTACTGCTTTAATTCCACTGGTTACATCCTTAAAAAGCTCTAACAATTATGTGAAGCAGCTTCTCTTCCATGTTGATATTGCCTATCTTATAGGGTAGATTGGGTAATGACAGTCAGCCTGACCTTGGTGCTGGGCAGATCATTGGAGTCATTCTGAGAGATAACAGATAACGTAAATCATAACTCAGAAAGGCACAGGTTACTCGAGGACAGTCAACATGGATCTGTCAACATGAGCGTTTACTGATCAGTAAATTAAAAATCATCTGATCTAAGGGAAAATGACAAGTTGGATCCAAAATTGGCTCAAAGCAACGGATGACAGTTGAGGGGTATCTTTATGACTGGAAGAGGTTGTTTCCAGGGGATTTCCACAAGGCTGAAAGAGTCCCGTGCTGTTTGTGGTATATGTCAATGATTGAGAATTACATATAGAGGACGTGATTAAGAAGTTTGCAGATGATATGAACATTATCTGGGTGGTGGATAATGGGGAGGAAAGCTGTAGACTTCAGGAAGATATCAATGACTGGTCACGTGAGCAGAAAGGTGGCAAATGGAATTTAGTCTGGAGGAGTGTCAGGTAATGTATTTGAGGAGGAGAAGCAAAGTCAGGAAATTACAATAAATGGCAGCATTATGAAAAATGTTGAGACTTAGAAGAATGAATGTGTACAGATCCTGGCAGGTATCAGGACAGGTAGAGAGGTAGTCAAGAAGGCAGATGGAATATTTTCTGTTCTTGGTTGTTCGAGGTCTAGAGTATGTGAGCAGAGAGGTTATGTTAAAACTGCATAACATACAAGTTAGACCACATGTGATTGCACTTGGGAATATATCAGCCGTTCCTTCACTGTCGCTGGGTCAAAATCCTGGAACTCTCTCCCTAACAGCACGGCGGGTGTACCTACGCCACATGGACTGCAGCGGTTCAAGAAGGCAGCTCACCACTACCTTCTCAAGGGCAATTAGGGATGGGCAATAAATATATTGTCAGTGATACTCTCATCCCATGAAAAGAATAAGTAAAAAACATTGGAGAGGGTACAGAGGAGATTCACAAGGATGGTGTCAGGACTGGAGTACTTTATGTTTAGTATTACAGACCTGTAATGTTGCACTCTGGAAATAAATCGAGTATTAAGTAAATAATTGGCACTAGGTTTCCAACTGTACCATCTGCTTCAAAATGAATTCTCATTCGTGGAGCACAGCTGCCTAGAGGTGAAGATTGGAAACAAAGATTTTTTTTTCTGACTGAAGATTGTAATCTGAGTTACTTTTGTGCAGAATGCTGAAGGTAATTGTAAGTTGTGAGGGTACTATTGCCCACTGATGCTCTCCAAATCCAAACCCAATGACCAGTGGGACAGTGCAGCGGAGACGTGGAACCAGGTTACATCCTCGCTGAAGAGAAAATAAGGTTTGGACTTGTCACTGTTGCTTCCAAACAAAAGTAAGTTCAGAAGCAAAGTATCTTGTGAATGGGATGTCTGCCAGTTGGATATTGATGTAGCTTGGATCTTCGGGGATGAAATTTATATAAAAGACGATTGATATTGGATGTGTTCAAAGCATGGCCAGTCTTTGATAGATTTCAAAAGACAGACAATTGTTCCACAGAGAAACATATCATAGACTTAAACAGGGTGTATAAAATATTGCAGAAATTCAGTCTGGAGGTTCCTTATTCAGTGATCACCTTTAAATTACCAAATCTTTTCTGTTGCATATGAACAGACTCCTGGTCTTAACTAGCGTCCAGTTCTCAGAGAAGGGAATTGAGTGCATGAAATTGAAAGCTTTCCAGTTATTTTATTTTTCTCAGGTTGTGGATGTCCCTGGCAAGGCAGCATTTATTGAACATCTGTACTACCCCATGAAGATAACTGGATCTTCCCTTTAAACTCCTGCAGCCTGTGTGGTGAAAATCATTCCAAAGTGGTAGTTCACAACAAACTTCACAATATTGACCCAGTGATGATGAAGGAACAATATATGTTGAAGTAAGAATGGTTTTGGGTTGGAGTCATACTGGCACAGAAGGAGACCATTCTGCCCATTGTGTCCATGCTGACTCTCTGTAGAGCAATCCAGTCAGTCCCACTCTCTCTCTCTCTCTCTTCCCTGTATCCCTGCAAATTTATTTCTCTCCAGTGTCCATTCAATTTCCCGTTGAAAGCGTCGATTGTCTCCACAGCCACCTCCTTCATGGACAGTCACTTCCATTCGCTGCGAAACAAATTCTTCCTCATATTCCCCCCTGCATCTCTTGCCCCAAATTTTAAATCAGTGTCCCCTTATCTTTGCAGAATCAGCTAATGGGAACAGCCGCTCTTTAACTACCTTATCTAAACCCATCATAGTCTTGGACGCCACTATCAGATCTCCCTCTCAATCTACCTTTGTACTTCCTCATCCCTGGGGCCATTCTGGTAAATTTCCTCTGCCTCATCTTGAGGATCATCGCATCTTTCCCAAAGTGTAGTGACCAGAACTGGATGCAGTTCTAACTGTGGGCTAACCAAAACTTTATAAAGGTTTATGGGTGGGAACTTGGAGGTAATGATGTTCCTATTGGCTCCTGCTCAGTGCTAGATGGGGGAAGGGGATTGTATTAAGGTGACCTCAGTGAGTTGCTAATGATAGTGCATCATGTGGACAGTATATACCACAGCCACAGTACCAGTGACAGGGGTACCAATAAATAAACTGCTCGGTACTGCTTGCCATGTTGATGAAGCTGGTGAATGGAGAACTTTCCATCTCACTCTTGACTTCAGTTTTGTAGGTGGTGGCAAAGCATTGTGGGATTAGGAGCTGAGCCATTCATTGACAAATACCCAAATTCTAACCTCTTAAAGCCACTTTGTTGATTTTCTTGTCGATAAGATTCCGGTGCCACCCAAGATGTTGAAGGTGAGAGTCTCTCTGATGGTGTTGAAGGTTAAACACAGGTATTGTTTCTTTATCTTGGTGCTTGTGTGGCATCAATATTGGCTGCAACACATCATCACAAGGCTGGATCTAGGAAAGTAAGTTGTGAAGAGGGCACAAAGCGTCTGCAAAGGGATGTAGACAGATTCAGTGAGTGGGCAAAAGTCTCGTCTCCTACTAGGCCTACTCCTGCTTCTATTTCTTCTGATCTCATTACATTTGCTCACCTACTTTTAATACTCTGGAGTGGAAACCATCAGGTCCTGGAGCTGTTAGCCTTGAGTCACATTTTTACATCACCATTTCTCTGTTAAACACCAAGAGCTGGAGGGGTCAGAGCAGGATTAGCCCACACAGCCCATCGAGCCTGCCTGACATTCAACCTGATCACCGCTGATCATGGACTTCAACTTCATTTTCTCACTCACTCCCGTGAAAATCTTACTAAACCCAGTGACTTCCTCCTGCAGGTAGGGCGAAAAGCAAAATCAAATCTGGTACTTTATCCTCGTTCTCTATTGTATTTGGCAAGTCAGCCATTTCCTCGTTTTCAATTCCAGTCTCTCCTGCATCCAGCTTTGAAAACTCACCTTGCCCTTGGGCACCTCTCTCGATATAGTTTCAAGCCTCCTCTTGTATTCTTCTTCCTCACTTCCTTTGAATCCTTTTGCTGTTCTTCTCTCAGTTTCCAGGATCTCTATTGTTCTTTGCCTTCATATAAACCATGTTAGTTTTCTGCCCCCTTTGTTGGCCAGTTATTTCATTACATGAGTAGATTCCTTGCCTGGGATCTAGACAGGTTTTGTTGTACCAAATGCTTCTTTGGAGACTTCCCACTGTTCCTTTTGTACCCTCCTGGGATGTGAGTGTCACTGGTACAACCAGCATTTGCTGCTCAGCTCTATTTGCCCAAGTCAGGATGGTGAGTGGCTTGGAGGGGAACTTCCAGGTGGTGGTGTTCCCATCTATCTGCTGCCCGTGTCCTTCTAGATGGTAGTGGTTGTGGGTTTGGAAGGTGCTGTCGAAGGAGCCTTGATGAATTCCTGCAGTGCACCTTGTAGATGGTACACACACTGCTGCTACTGTGTGTCGGTGGTGGAGGGAGTGAATGTTTGTGGATGGGGTGACAATCAAGCGGGGCTGCTTTGTCCTGGATGGTGTCGAGCTTCTTGAGTGTTGTGGGAGCTGCACTCATCCAGGCAAGTGGGGAGTATTCCATCACACTCCTGACTTGTGCCTTGTAGATGGTGGACAGGCTATGGGGAGTCAGGAGATGAGTTACTCACAACAGGATTCCCAGCATCTAACCTGTTCTGATGGCCACAGTATTTATATGGCTAGTCCAGTTCAGTTTCTGGTCAAAGGTGACCCCGATGTTGTTGATAGTGGGGGATTTAGTGAAGGTAATGCCATTGAATGTCAAGGGGAGATGGTTAGAATCTCTGGTTGGAGATGTTCATTGCCTGGCACTTATTTAGCATAAAGGTTCCTTGCTGGAGTTGCTTGATGCCACATTGGTCAAATGTGGCTTTAATGTCAGAGAGTTCAGATCCCACTATGGCAGCTGGTGGATTTAAATTCCATCAATAAATCCGGGGTGTAAGGCTTGTCCCAGTAATGGTGAACATGAAACTATCATCTATTGTCATAAAAACCCATCTGGTTCACTCATGTCCTTTAGGGAAGGAAATCTGTTGTCCTTACCCAGTCTGGCCTACATGTGACTCCATGCCCACAGCAATGTGGTTGACTCTAAATGCCCTCTGAAATGGTGTGGTAAGCCAGGCAATTAGGGATGGGTAACCAATGCTGGCCTTGCCAGTGATGCCCACATCTCATGAAAGAGTAAAAGAAAGGTTTCACCCAGAGCCCTATAATCAATTTCTATATTATGCCCTCAAAATCAGCATTATTCAAATTTAAAACCCTGGTTCTAAGCATTTAAGTCAGCGTTTAAGCGCTTTACTGGCACGTACATTGACTCTCAGCCATGGAATAAATTCTGGTATTAGCAGCCACTAAACCTTTGTCTGGTTATGTTCTGAAACATCTTGGGGAATGTTTTTCTATGTTAAAAGGATATAGATGCAAGTCACAAAAACATAAGCAATAGGAGCATGAGTAGACCATTCAGCCCATCAAGCCTGCTCCACCATTCAATACAATTCAACTCCACTGTCCCACCTGCTCCCCATATCCCTTCATTCACCAAGAGACGAAAGCTCTGTCTATCCCAGCCTTAAATGTATTCACAATGGAGTATCCACAACCCTCTGGGGTAGAGAATTCCAAAGATTCACACCCCTTTGAGTGAAGAAATTTCTCCTCATCTCAATCCAAAACGATCAGCCCCTTATCCTGAGACTGTGCCCCTGGTTTTAGATTCCCTGATCAGGGGAAACAATCTCTCAGCATCCGCTCTGTCAAAACCCCCTCAGAATCTTGTAGGTTTCAATGAGATCGCCTCTCATTCTTCTAAACTCCAGAGAATATAATCCCAATTTACTCACCTCTCATTATAGGACAACCCCCCACCCCCCCATATCCCAGGGACCAACCTAGTGAACCTTGGCTGTACTGCCTCCGATTCGAGTATATCCTTTCTTAAATGTGGAGGCTGCACACAGTATTCCAGATGTGGTCTCACCAAAACTCTGTACAGCTGTAGCAAGGCTTCTTTATTCCTCTACTCCAAACCCCTGCAATAAAGGCCAACATGCCATTTGCCTTCCTAATTGCTTGCTGCGTCTGCACGTTAACTTCCTGTGTTCTGTGTATAAACACACCCAAATCTCTTTCAACATCAACACTTACAAGTTTATCATCTTTTAAGCAATATTCTGCTTTTCTATTCTTGTGACCAAAGTGAATAAGTTCACATTTCCCCATGTTATACTCCATCTGCCATCTTGTCACCCACTCACCTAACCTGTGTCTATCTCTTTGCAGCCTCTCTGTGTCCTCCCCACAGCTTACCTTCCCATCTAGCTTGGTATCATCAGCAAACTTAGATACATTACTCTCGGTCTCTTCATCTAAGTCATTAATATCGATTGAGGACCCAGCACTGATCCTTGCAGCACTCCACTATTCACTGTCTGTCAACGTGAAAAAGCCCCATTTATGCCCAGTCTCTGCTTCCTGTCCATTAACCCACCTTCTATCCATGTTAATATATTACCCCCAACTCCATGAGCTCCGATCATGCCTATTAACCTTTTGCCTTTTGTGTGGCACTTTATCGAATGCCTTTTGGAAATCCAGCTAAACTACATCTACTGGTTCCCCTTTTACGTCCTCAAAATAAATTTGTTAAACAGGATTTCCCTTTGCCAAAGCTATGTTGACTTGTTCTATTCAGGCTACGCTTTTCTAAGTGCATTGTTAAGACTTCCTCAATAATACATTCCAGCATTTTCCCAACAACTGATGCTCAGCTAACTGGCCTGTAGTTCACTGCGTTCTCTCTCCCTCCTTTCTTGAAAAGCGGAGTAACATTTGCCAATTTCCAGTCTAGTCAGACCGTTCCAGAATTGAAGGAATTTTGGAAAATCGCAGCCAGTATGTCCACTATCTCTGCAACGATCTCTTTTAGTACTTTAGGGTGTAGGCCTTCCGGTCTCGGAGATTAGTGGATTTTAGCCCCTTAAGTTTCTCTAATACTTTATCTTTGCTGATATTAGTTTCACTAATTTCCTCACTCTTTTTAGCTCCTAGGTTACCCGTCCATTTCTGGTATGAAATGTCTGTCTTCTACTGTGAAGCAGACACAAACTACTTGTTCAATGCCTCTGCCGTTTCCTCATTCCCCAGGATAATTTCTCCTGTCTCTGATTCCAAGGGGCCAATGTTTACTTCAGTTCTCTTCCTTTTTATGTACTTATAAAACAATCTGGTTTTATATTTCTGGCTAGTTTTCCCTCTAGTTCTTTTTCCCTTTTCATCAACTATTTGGTGACCCTTTGCTGGATTCTGAAACATTCCCAAGCCTCAGACTTGCTACTGGTTTTCGCAACATTGTAAACCTCTTTGTTTCGTCTAATTCTATCTGTAACTTCCTGAGTGAGTCACCGATGGGTCTTTCTTGTTAAGTTGGGTTCATCCATTTCTCCATCGCAGACTCTCAGGATTGTTACAGTGCAGAAGGTGACTATTCGGCCCATCACGTCTGCACCGGCTCTCCGAATGAGCATTTTACTTAGTGCCATTTCTCCTGTCTGCTCCCCGTAACCCTGCACATTCTCCCTTTTCAGATAACACCAACTCTGTTTCGGAATGCCTCGACTGAACCTGCCCCCACCACACTCTCAGGCAGAGCCCTCCAGACCCTAACCTCTCACTGTGTGACAAGGTTTCTCCTCGTATCACTTCTGCTTCTTTTACCAGTTACCTTCAACCTGGGCCCTCGGGTTCTCGATCCTTCCACGAGTGGGAACAGTTTCTCCAGAGCTACTCGGCCCAGGCCCCTCATGATTTTGAATATCTCCTCTCAGCCTTCTCCTCTCCAAGAAAAACAGTGCTAACTTCTCCAATCTGTCTACGGAGCTCAAGTTCCTCATCCCTGGAACCATCCTTGTAAACCTCTTCTGCGCACACTCTCTCTCTCTCTCTCTCTCTCTCATGTCTTCACATCCTTCCTAAAGTGCAGTTCCCAGAACTGGACACTACTCCAGCTGAGGCTGGACTAGTGCCTTATACAAGTTCAACATAACCTCCTTGCTCTTGTACTCTATGTCCCTATTAATAAAGCCCAGGATACTGTTATGCTTTATTAACCGCTCTCTCCACCTGTCCTGCCACCTTCAATGACTGATGCACATATACACCCAGGTCCCTCTGCTCCTGCACCCCCTTTAGAGTTGTACCCCTTATATTTTATCATCTCCCCATGTTCTTCCTACCATAGTGAAACACCTCACATTTCTCCACAGTGAACTTCATCTGCCGCCTGTCTGCCCACTCCACCAACTTGTCTATGTCCTTCTGAAGTTTTACACTATCCTCCTCATGGTTCACAATACTTCCAAGTTTCATATCATCTGCAAATTGTGCCCTGAACATCAAGGTCTAGGTCATTAATATATATCAGGAAAAGCAAGGGTCCCAACACTGAACCCTGGGGAACTCCACGATAACCCTTTCTCCGGCCTGAAAAACATCCATTTAATGGCTACTCCCTGTTTCCTGTCACTCGCCAACTCCATGTTGCCTTTTATTCCATGAGCTATAACTCCATTCACAAGTTTGTTGTGGGGCATTTTATCAAACAAATTTTGGACGTTCATGTGCACTACATCAAGAGCGTTACCCTCATCAACCCTCTCTGTTAGCTCTTCAAAAATCTCAAGCAAGTAAAACGTGCTTTTCCCTTAACAAATCCATGCTGGCTTCCCTTAATCAATGTGCATTTGTCAATGTGACTATTAATTTTGTTTCAAATTATTGTTTCTAGAAATGTTCCCCACCAATGATAAATTGACTGGCCTGTAGTTCTGAGCTTATCTTTTCATCTTTTTTTAAACAAGGGTGTAACATTTGCAATTCTCCGGTCCTCTGGCACCGCTCCTGAGTCTAAGAAAGACTGGAAAATTCTGGCCAGTGCCTTCACAATTTCCACTCTCACTTCCCTCAGGATCCTTGGATGCAGCTCATCCTGTCCCAGTGCCTTAATGGCTTTAAGTACAGACAGTCTATCCAATACCTCCTCCTAATCAATTTTAAACCCTTCTAGTGTCAAAATGACTTCCTCTTTCACCATGGCCTGGCTAACATCTTCTTCCTTGGTAAAGACAGAAGCAAAGTATTCATTTGGTACCTCAACCATGTCCTCTGCCTCCATGCGTATCACAGAACTGCTGACCTAACACAGCACCAGCAACGCTTCAAGGCCACAGCTCATCAGCTCCTTAAAGACCACGAGGAATGGACAATGAATGTTGGTCTTGTCAGCAAAAGCAACACACTGAGAATGATATTAAAAACAGGCACAGGCCTGAAACCAGCTGTGTATAATGTGCAATTAAAACCCTGGTAAAAATAATTCTACTGGGGGAGATGGCAGAAATCACACGTTGTTCAAGTCAGACAAAAGGAGTTAGTGAGGGAATTTTAACCAGAACTTCTTTAAAAAGTTTTCAGTGCGTCTACATTTTAACAAATGGAGTTGGTAAAGTCACAGCACAATTGCACTTTTATGTAGTGAATCATGTGAATTATATCTTGTTAGAACATTGGCAAAATGACCATGACTGCACTTCATGCCTGATCATTTGGCAAACTCTCTCTTGCTCTTGGGTATATCCATTGTTGTGGGTCCATTTGTTCTTTAACAAGAGTATACCCCCAATTCATCCCCCAATGTTAGCCCTGTCGCTAGAGGCTCACTCTAACTGTTCAGCACAGGATTAATTTGTTCAGACTGGAACACAACAGCCAGTGGTTCCTGGAGTGCACTGCCTGACAGTGTGGGGGTGACAGGGTCAACTGAGGCTTTCAAAAGGGAATTGGATCATGACCTGAAAAATAAAAAAAATGCAGGGCTACAGGGAAAAGGCAGGGGAGGTGGCGGGAGGCGCCTTGCTCCTTCAGAGGGCCAGCACCGTCATGATAGGCCAAAAGGCCTCCTTCTCTGCTGTAACCATTCCAGGTCCAGATCCCATGGCGGGGCTGGAACCAGCGGCTTCATCAGTTGGTGTCTCCTCGGCGAGAACCCTCTGCCGTAGCTGGGGCAGAGGGTTGGTGAGTGCCAGCTGGGTTGGGGCTGTTCCTGTGAGGAAGGCTGACTGTGACATCCTGTGTGTGTGGGGGGGGGGGGGGGTGGGGGTGGGGGTTGCCATGATTGGCGTCTGGCAAGCAGCGCCATGTGTTAGACCCTGAGCCCAAATGGGGCCTTTACCCTTTGGTCCTCCCTCTGGCAGTAACATCCACCAGCTTTGCCAAGCAGCAAGATCTTTGTATTTTATTGAAGCAAATGAATAAAAATCCCTCCTTGCATTTCAAGCACTTGTGTCAAAATGTAGAGAGGGTAACCCAGCCTCCAGCCTTGCAATCAGCCTTTCTAACCTTTGCTGCTGGAAAGTTGGAGCTGAAACTTTGACGCTGTGCTAAGCAGCTGAGAGAGTGCAGCATCCTTTGTATGTGCTTGACTTGTGCTTTGTCACTTCCCCAGAAACATTAGGTGAAGTGTGTTCTGCGCTCTAGATGAAGGGGCGGCAGGAGGTTTCGCTGCTCAGACCCGGCCCTTTTAAGGCAAAAAAGGAACTTTACAGGAAAAAAAAGTTTCACCACCCAACCCCCCCCCAAAAAAAAAGCTCTGGTCGACCACAAGATGTGCCTCCGCAGGGAGGAAATAGTTCCCCAGACCTTCCAACTCAGTGCCGGATAATCGGGCTGCGAGGGGGTCAGGGGGGGTGGGGGGTGAGGGGGGGGGGGGGGTGGAGCTGCTTTGGGAGGGGTGGGGGGTATGGAGGGGGGGGGGTCTGTGTGGATGGAGGGGGAGGGGGGAGGGCGGTGAATTGATACAGGATGTGGGGCAGTGAACACACCGCCCAGATTTCCAGCTTCTTCCTTGTTGAAATTCCGGAGGAGGCGGCGCTCGGAGTCAGTCTGTGTGTGTCTGAGTGCGGGAGAGGCAGACACGCAGAGCCCGGACACCCAGAGCCCAGACAGACCCCCAGACACAGCCCCGCAGCATGACCTGGAGCGGCTACGTAGACAGCCTGATGGCCCCGGAGGGGGTTGGGGACGTTGCCATTCTGGGCAAGGACGGCAGCATCTGGGCCTCTTACCCAGAGGGGAATTTCAGGAACGTGAAGGTAAGTCCGGGGCCGGGGGTTTGGGGGGGGCCCGGGGGGGTCTGGGGCGGGGGCCGGGGGCCGGGGGGGGGGGATCTGGGGGTCTCCACGTCCCCGAAGCCGGGACAAACTCTCCGACTCCGGCCGCCTCCCGGGGAGGGAAAGCCGCTGCGTTAGTGTGTCCGCCGGACTTTCCGCTCTTCCCGGGGGTGGGGGGGGGGAGGGGAGGGTCTGACCCTCATTTGGGGCAAATCCGACCTCTCTCCCCCCCCCCCGGTCTGGCGGAAAGCGCGGAATCTCCCCCCGCGTCCCCCTGACAATGAGACTCAGCCCCACATGTGTCCGCCCAGGGAGTGGCCCCACCGCCGCCAACTTGCTTTGCGCTCGGAGCGGCCGCTCTCAGAGACACCACTTTGTCTCCTCTGTGTCTCTCTCCATTTCTCTCCCTCTCTCCTTCCCTTTCTCTCTCTCTCTCTCCCCCTTTCTCCTTCCCTCTCCCCCTCTGTCTCTCTCTCCCTTTTTCTCTCTCCCTCCTTTCCTCTCTTCCCCCCCCCTCCTTTCCTCTTTTTCCCTCCTTCCCTCTTTCTCCTTCTCCCTTTTTCCTTCCTTCCCCCTCTCCCCCCCCCCTCTCTCCCCCCCCTCTCTCCCCCTCCCCCTCTCTCTCCCCCTCCCCCTCTCTCCTTCCCCCTCTGCTCCCCCCCCTCCTTTCCTCTCCTCCCCCTCTCTCTCCTTTCCTCTTTTCCCTCCTTCCCTCTTTCTCCTCCCTTTTTCCTTCCCTCTCTGCCTCCCTCCCCCCTCTCTCCTTCCCCCTCTGCTTCCCTCCCCCTCTCTGCCTCCCCCTCTCTCTCTTCCCTCTCTGCCTCCCCCCTCTCTCTCTTCCCTCTCTGCCTCCCCCTCTCTCTCTCTTCCCTCTCTGCCTCCCCCTCTCTCTCCTTCCCTCTCTGCCTCCCCCTCTCTCTCCTTCCCTCTCTGCCTCCCTCCCCCCTCCTTCCCTCTCTGCCTCCCTCCCCCCTCCTTCCCTCTCTGCCTCCCCCTCTCTCTCCTTCCCTCTCTGCCTCCCTCCCCCCTCCTTCCCTCTCTGCCTCCCCCTCTCTCTCCTTCCCTCTCTGCCTCCCCCTCTCTCTCCTTCCCTCTCTGCCTCCCCCTCTCTCTCCTTCCCTCTCTGCCTCCCCCTCTCTCTCCTTCCCTCTCTGCCTCCCCCTCTCTCTCCTTCCCTCTCTGCCTCCCCCTCTCTCTCCTTCCCTCTCTGCCTCCCCCTCTCTCTCCTTCCCTCTCTGCCTCCCCCTCTCTCTCCTTCCCTCTCTGCCTCCCCCTCTCTCTCCTTCCCTCTCTGCCTCCCCCTCTCTCTCCTTCCCTCTCTGCCTCCCCCTCTCTCTCCTTCCCTCTCTGCCTCCCCCTCTCTCTCCTTCCCTCTCTGCCTCCCCCTCTCTCTCCTTCCCTCTCTGCCTCCCCCTCTCTCTCCTTCCCTCTCTGCCTCCCCCTCTCTCTCCTTCCCTCTCTGCCTCCCTCCCTCTCTCTCCTTCCCTCCTGTTGTGAAGATGCACTTTCCCCCCAAACCTCTCTCCACTTTCCAGTTTCCCCGCTTTGCACTCCAGCTGCCTCTGTGCTGCAGACTGACTCAAGGGAAACAGGGTGTGGTGGGGGCAGCTCCAACCCAGCCATTCAAAAGGGAACTAGACTCTTGTCTGAAAATGAAGAACGTGCAGGGTTATTTGGGGGGTAGGGGGGGGAGCAGTGGGAGTGGCAGTAAGTCAGTTGCTCCCTTCGTGGGGCAAGTACAGACAATGCTGGGAATTCCGCAGGGAGTCACTCAGCTCCTGACTCCCCAAAGCCTGTCCACCATCTACAAGGCACATGTCAGGAGTGTGATGGAATACTCTCCACTTGTCTCGATGAATGCAGCTCCCACAACACTCGAACCACAACACTCAAGAACCTCAACACCATCCAGGACAAAGCAGCCCCGCTTGATTGCTGCCTCATACACTCCCTCCACCATCAACACACAGCAGCAGCAGTGTGTGTACCATCTACAAGATGTACTGCAAGAATTCACCAAGGCTGCTTCGACAGCACCTTCCAAACCCACGACCACTACCATCTAGAAGGACAAGGGCAGCAGACACATGGGGAACACCCCCACCTGGAAGTTCCCCTCCAAGCTACACACCATCCTGACTTGGAAATATATCGGCCGTTCCTTCGCTGTTGCTGGGTCAAAATCCTGGAACTCCCTCCCTAACAGCACTGTGGGTGTACCTACACCACATGGACTGCAGCAGCTTAAGAAGGCAGCTCACCACCACCTTCTCAAGGGGCAATTAGGGATGGGCAATAAATGCTGGGCCCAGCCAGCAACACCCATGAGAATAAAAGGCAGGCGAGATAGCCTCTTTGTGCTGTAACCATTCTGTGCTTCTAGATTAGTGCCTTTTCAGTTAGATATCTTCCTCATATCCCCAAGATTAGTTTGGGGGAGAGAGAGTGGAATTGAACCAGTCTGATATTGCGTTTATAGATCATGTGATTCCTGCTCAGTACAAAATCTGACAAATGGTAGTAGAGTTGTTCTGGGCCCCGGGGTAGGAAGCAATTGGAATCCACTGTTGGGGAGGGGGGAGAGGTGGAGAGGGATCTGGAGAGGGAACTATGATGCAATAGCTGTGCCTGTGTGCTATCGGTCACCATGTGAGAGAGACTGA
>JANJGN010001587.1:0-126189 GCA_026770705.1 Isurus oxyrinchus
CATATTTTTTGCACTGAAAATGAATAAATGTATTTACTAAATGAAAGAGCCGGGGTTACATTGTCACTTTATCGATTTCGAATTTACAGCACAGAAAGAGGCCACTCTTCCCGGCTCATGGGGAGAACACTGCCAGTCCCCATCCAGGACGGCCATGTTTCTAATGGTGTGACTGGGATGGGACATGTTTTAATGGTGTGACTGGGATGGGACATGTTTTAATGGTGTGACTGGGATGGGACATGTTTTAATGGTGTGACTGGTGTCGGACATGTTTTAATGGTGTGACTGGGATGGGACATGTTTTAATGGTGTGACTGGGATGGGACATGTTTTAATGGTGTGACTGGTGTCGGACATGTTTTAATGGTGTGACTGGTGTCGGACATGTTTTAATGGTGTGACTGGTGTCGGACATGTTTTAATGGTGTGACTGGGATGGGACATGTTTTAATGGTGTGACTGGGATGGGACATGTATTAATGGTGTGACTGGTGTCGGACATGTTTTAATGGTGTGACTGGGATGGGACATGTTTTAATGGTGTGACTGGTGTCGGACATGTTTTAATGGTGTGACTGGGATGGGACATGTTTTAATGGTGTGACTGGGATCGGACATGTTTTAATGGTGTGACTGGTGTCGGACATGTTTTAATGGTGTGACTGGGATGGGACATGTTTTAATGGTGTGACTGGGATGGGACATGTTTTAATGGTGTGACTGGGATGGGACATGTTTTAATGGTGTGACTGGTGTCGGACATGTTTTAATGGTGTGACTGGTGTCGGACATGTTTTAATGGTGTGACTGGGATGGAAAATGTTTTAATGGTGTGACTGGTGTCGGACATGTTTTAATGGTGTGACTGGTGTCGGACATGTTTTAATGGTGTGACTGGGATGGGACATGTTTTAATGGTGTGACTGGTGTCGGACATGTTTTAATGGTGTGACTGGGATGGGACATGTTTTAATGGTGTGACTGGTGTCGGACATGTTTTAATGGTGTGACTGGGATGGGACATGTTTTAATGGTGTGACTGGGATGGGACATGTTTTAATGGTGTGACTGGTGTCGGACATGTTTTACTGGTGTGACTGGGATGGGACATGTTTTAGTGGTGTGACTGGTGTCGGACATGTTTTAATGGTGCGACTGGGATGGGACATGTTTTACTGGTGTGACTGGGATGGGACATGTTTTAATGGTGTGACTGGGATGGGACATGTTTTAATGGTGTGACTGGTGTCGGACATGTTTTAATGGTGTGACTGGGATGGGACATGTTTTAATGGTGTGACTGGTGTCGGACATGTTTTAATGGTGTGACTGGGATGGGACATGTTTTAATGGTGTGACTGGGATGGGACATGTTTTAATGGTGTGACTGGGATGGGACATGTTTTAATGGTGTGACTGGTGTCGGACATGTTTTAATGGTGTGACTGGGATGGGACATGTTTTAATGGTGTGACTGGGATGGGACATGTTTTAATGGTGTGACTGGGATGGGACATGTTTTAATGATGTGACTGGTGTCGGACATGTTTTAATGGTGTGACTGGGATGGGACATGTTTTAATGGTGTGACTGGTGTCGGACATGTTTTAATGGTGTGACTGGGATGGGACATGTTTTAATGTTGTGACTGGTGTCGGACATGTTTTAATGGTGTGACTGGTGTCGGACATGTTTTAATGGTGTGACTGGTGTCGGACATGTTTTAATGGTGTGACTGGTGTCGGACATGTTTTAATGGTGTGACTGGGATGGGACATGTTTTAATGGTGTGACTGGGATGGGACATGTATTAATGGTGTGACTGGTGTCGGACATGTTTTAATGGTGTGACTGGGATGGGACATGTTTTAATGGTGTGACTGGGATCGGACATGTTTTAATGGTGTGACTGGTGTCGGACATGTTTTAATGGTGTGACTGGTGTCGGACATGTTTTAATGGTGTGACTGGGATGGGACATGTTTTAATGGTGTGACTGGGATGGGACATGTTTTAATGGTGTGACTGGTGTCGGACATGTTTTAATGGTGTGACTGGTGTCGGACATGTTTTAATGGTGTGACTGGGATGGAAAATGTTTTAATGGTGTGACTGGTGTCGGACATGTTTTAATGGTGTGACTGGTGTCGGACATGTTTTAATGGTGTGACTGGGATGGGACATGTTTTAATGGTGTGACTGGGATGGGACATGTTTTAATGGTGTGACTGGTGTCGGACATGTTTTAATGGTGTGACTGGGATGGGACATGTTTTAATGGTGTGACTGGTGTCGGACATGTTTTAATGGTGTGACTGGGATGGGACATGTTTTAATGGTGTGACTGGGATGGGACATGTTTTAATGGTGTGACTGGTGTCGGACATGTTTTACTGGTGTGACTGGGATGGGACATGTTTTAGTGGTGTGACTGGTGTCGGACATGTTTTAATGGTGCGACTGGGATGGGACATGTTTTACTGGTGTGACTGGGATGGGACATGTTTTAATGGTGTGACTGGGATGGGACATGTTTTAATGGTGTGACTGGTGTCGGACATGTTTTAATGGTGTGACTGGGATGGGACATGTTTTAATGGTGTGACTGGTGTCGGACATGTTTTAATGGTGTGACTGGGATGGGACATGTTTTAATGGTGTGACTGGTGTCGGACATGTTTTAATGGTGTGACTGGGATCGGACATGTTTTAATGGTGTGACTGGGATGGGACATGTTTTAATGGTGTGACTGGGATGGGACATGTTTTAATGATGTGACTGGTGTCGGACATGTTTTAATGGTGTGACTGGGATGGGACATGTTTTAATGGTGTGACTGGGATGGGACATGTTTTAATGGTGTGACTGGTGTCGGACATGTTTTAATGGTGTGACTGGGATGGGACATGTTTTAATGGTGTGACTGGTGTCGGACATGTTTTAATGGTGTGACTGGGATGGGACATGTTTTAATGGTGTGACTGGTGTCGGACATGTTTTAATGGTGTGACTGGTGTCGGACATGTTTTAATGGTGTGACTGGGATGGGACATGTTTTAATGGTGTGACTGGGATGGGACATGTTTTAATGGTGTGACTGGTGTCGGACATGTTTTAATGGTGTGACTGGGATCGGACATGTTTTAATGGTGTGACTGGGATGGGACATGTTTTAATGGTGTGACTGGGATGGGACATGTTTTAATGATGTGACTGGTGTCGGACATGTTTTAATGGTGTGACTGGGATGGGACATGTTTTAATGGTGTGACTGGGATGGGACATGTTTTAATGGTGTGACTGGTGTCGGACATGTTTTAACGGTGTGACTGGTGTCAGACATGTTTTAATGGTGTGACTGGGATGGGACATGTTTTAATGGTGTGACTGGTGTCGGACATGTTTTAATGGTGTGACTGGTGTCGGACATGTTTTAATGGTGTGACTGGGATGGGACATGTTTTAATGGTGTGACTGGGATGGGACATGTTTTAATGGTGTGACTGGGATGGGACATGTTTTAATGGTGTGACTGGGATGGGAAATGTTTTAATGGTGTGACTGGTGTCGGACATGTTTTAATGGTGTGACTGGTGTCGGACATGTTTTAATGGTGTGACTGGGATGGGACATGTTTTAATGGTGTGACTGGTGTCGGACATGTTTTAATGGTGTGACTGGGATGGGACATGTTTTAATGGTGTGACTGGGATGGGACATGTTTTAATGGTGTGACTGGTGTCGGACATGTTTTAATGGTGTGACTGGTGTCGGACATGTTTTAATGGTGTGACTGGTGTCGGACATGTTTTAATGGTGTGACTGGGATGGGACATGTTTTAATGGTGTGACTGGGATGGGACATGTATTAATGGTGTGACTGGTGTCGGACATGTTTTAATGGTGTGACTGGGATGGGACATGTTTTAATGGTGTGACTGGTGTCGGACATGTTTTAATGGTGTGACTGGGATGGGACATGTTTTAATGGTGTGACTGGGATCGGACATGTTTTAATGGTGTGACTGGTGTCGGACATGTTTTAATGGTGTGACTGGGATGGGACATGTTTTAATGGTGTGACTGGGATGGGACATGTTTTAATGGTGTGACTGGGATGGGACATGTTTTAATGGTGTGACTGGTGTCGGACATGTTTTAATGGTGTGACTGGTGTCGGACATGTTTTAATGGTGTGACTGGGATGGAAAATGTTTTAATGGTGTGACTGGTGTCGGACATGTTTTAATGGTGTGACTGGTGTCGGACATGTTTTAATGGTGTGACTGGGATGGGACATGTTTTAATGGTGTGACTGGTGTCGGACATGTTTTAATGGTGTGACTGGGATGGGACATGTTTTAATGGTGTGACTGGTGTCGGACATGTTTTAATGGTGTGACTGGGATGGGACATGTTTTAATGGTGTGACTGGGATGGGACATGTTTTAATGGTGTGACTGGTGTCGGACATGTTTTACTGGTGTGACTGGGATGGGACATGTTTTAGTGGTGTGACTGGTGTCGGACATGTTTTAATGGTGCGACTGGGATGGGACATGTTTTACTGGTGTGACTGGGATGGGACATGTTTTAATGGTGTGACTGGGATGGGACATGTTTTAATGGTGTGACTGGTGTCGGACATGTTTTAATGGTGTGACTGGGATGGGACATGTTTTAATGGTGTGACTGGTGTCGGACATGTTTTAATGGTGTGACTGGGATGGGACATGTTTTAATGGTGTGACTGGGATGGGACATGTTTTAATGGTGTGACTGGGATGGGACATGTTTTAATGGTGTGACTGGTGTCGGACATGTTTTAATGGTGTGACTGGGATGGGACATGTTTTAATGGTGTGACTGGGATGGGACATGTTTTAATGGTGTGACTGGGATGGGACATGTTTTAATGATGTGACTGGTGTCGGACATGTTTTAATGGTGTGACTGGGATGGGACATGTTTTAATGGTGTGACTGGTGTCGGACATGTTTTAATGGTGTGACTGGGATGGGACATGTTTTAATGTTGTGACTGGTGTCGGACATGTTTTAATGGTGTGACTGGTGTCGGACATGTTTTAATGGTGTGACTGGTGTCGGACATGTTTTAATGGTGTGACTGGTGTCGGACATGTTTTAATGGTGTGACTGGGATGGGACATGTTTTAATGGTGTGACTGGGATGGGACATGTATTAATGGTGTGACTGGTGTCGGACATGTTTTAATGGTGTGACTGGGATGGGACATGTTTTAATGGTGTGACTGGGATCGGACATGTTTTAATGGTGTGACTGGTGTCGGACATGTTTTAATGGTGTGACTGGTGTCGGACATGTTTTAATGGTGTGACTGGGATGGGACATGTTTTAATGGTGTGACTGGGATGGGACATGTTTTAATGGTGTGACTGGTGTCGGACATGTTTTAATGGTGTGACTGGTGTCGGACATGTTTTAATGGTGTGACTGGGATGGAAAATGTTTTAATGGTGTGACTGGTGTCGGACATGTTTTAATGGTGTGACTGGTGTCGGACATGTTTTAATGGTGTGACTGGGATGGGACATGTTTTAATGGTGTGACTGGGATGGGACATGTTTTAATGGTGTGACTGGTGTCGGACATGTTTTAATGGTGTGACTGGGATGGGACATGTTTTAATGGTGTGACTGGTGTCGGACATGTTTTAATGGTGTGACTGGGATGGGACATGTTTTAATGGTGTGACTGGGATGGGACATGTTTTAATGGTGTGACTGGTGTCGGACATGTTTTACTGGTGTGACTGGGATGGGACATGTTTTAGTGGTGTGACTGGTGTCGGACATGTTTTAATGGTGCGACTGGGATGGGACATGTTTTACTGGTGTGACTGGGATGGGACATGTTTTAATGGTGTGACTGGGATGGGACATGTTTTAATGGTGTGACTGGTGTCGGACATGTTTTAATGGTGTGACTGGGATGGGACATGTTTTAATGGTGTGACTGGTGTCGGACATGTTTTAATGGTGTGACTGGGATGGGACATGTTTTAATGGTGTGACTGGTGTCGGACATGTTTTAATGGTGTGACTGGGATCGGACATGTTTTAATGGTGTGACTGGGATGGGACATGTTTTAATGGTGTGACTGGGATGGGACATGTTTTAATGATGTGACTGGTGTCGGACATGTTTTAATGGTGTGACTGGGATGGGACATGTTTTAATGGTGTGACTGGGATGGGACATGTTTTAATGGTGTGACTGGTGTCGGACATGTTTTAATGGTGTGACTGGGATGGGACATGTTTTAATGGTGTGACTGGTGTCGGACATGTTTTAATGGTGTGACTGGGATGGGACATGTTTTAATGGTGTGACTGGTGTCGGACATGTTTTAATGGTGTGACTGGTGTCGGACATGTTTTAATGGTGTGACTGGGATGGGACATGTTTTAATGGTGTGACTGGGATGGGACATGTTTTAATGGTGTGACTGGTGTCGGACATGTTTTAATGGTGTGACTGGGATCGGACATGTTTTAATGGTGTGACTGGGATGGGACATGTTTTAATGGTGTGACTGGGATGGGACATGTTTTAATGATGTGACTGGTGTCGGACATGTTTTAATGGTGTGACTGGGATGGGACATGTTTTAATGGTGTGACTGGGATGGGACATGTTTTAATGGTGTGACTGGTGTCGGACATGTTTTAACGGTGTGACTGGTGTCAGACATGTTTTAATGGTGTGACTGGGATGGGACATGTTTTAATGGTGTGACTGGTGTCGGACATGTTTTAATGGTGTGACTGGTGTCGGACATGTTTTAATGGTGTGACTGGGATGGGACATGTTTTAATGGTGTGACTGGGATGGGACATGTTTTAATGGTGTGACTGGGATGGGACATGTTTTAATGGTGTGACTGGGATGGGAAATGTTTTAATGGTGTGACTGGTGTCGGACATGTTTTAATGGTGTGACTGGTGTCGGACATGTTTTAATGGTGTGACTGGGATGGGACATGTTTTAATGGTGTGACTGGTGTCGGACATGTTTTAATGGTGTGACTGGAATGGGACATGTTTTAATGGTGTGACTGGGATGGGACAAGTTTTAATGGTGTGACTGGTGTCGGTCATGTTTTAATGGTGTGACTGGGATGGGACATGTTTTAATGGTGTGACTGGGATGGGACATGTTTTAATGGTGTGACTGGGATGGGACATGTTTTAATGGTGTGACTGGTGTCGGACATGTTTTAATGGTGTGACTGGTGTCGGACATCTTTTAATGGTGTGACTGGTGTCGGACATGTTTTAATGGTGTGACTGGGATGGGACATGTTTTAATGGTGTGACTGGGATCGGACATGTTTTAATGGTGTGACTGGGATGGGACATGTTTTAATGGTGTGAATGGTGTCGGACATGTTTTAATGGTGTGACTGGGATGGGACATGTTTAATGGTGTGACTGGGGTGGGACATGTTTTAATGGTGTGTCTGGGATAGGACATGTTTTAATGGTGTGACTGGTGTCGGACATCTTTTAATGGTGTGACTGGGATGGGACATGTTTTAATGGTGTGACTGGGATGGGACATGTTTTAATGGTGTGACTGGTGTCGGACATGTTTTAATGGTGTGACTGGGATGGGACATGTTTTAATGGTGTGACTGGTGTCGGACATGTTTTAATGGTGTGACTGGGATGGGACATGTTTTAATGGTGTGACTGGTGTCGGACATGTTTTAATGGTGTGACTGGGATGGGACATGTTTTAATGGTGTGACTGGGATGGGACATGTTTTAATGGTGTGACTGGGATGGGACATGTTTTAATGGTGTGACTGGGATGGCACATGTTTTAATGGTGTGACTGGGATGGGACATGTTTTAATGGTGTGACTAGTGTCGGACATGTTTTAATGGTGTGACTGGGTTTGGGACATGTTTTAATGGTGTGACTGGGATCGGACATGTTTTAATGGTGTGACTGGGATGGGACATGTTTTAATGGTGTGACTGGTGTCGGACATGTTTTAATGGTGTGACTGGTGTCAGACATGTTTTAATGGTGTGACTGGTGTCGGACATGTTTTAATGGTGTGACTGGGATGGGACATGTTTTAATGGTGTGACTGGTGTCGGACATCTTTTAATGGTGTGACTGGTGTCGGACATGTTTTAATGGTGTGACTGGTGTCGGACATGTTTTAATGGTGTGACTGGGATGGGACATGTTTTAATGGTGTGACTGGGATGGGACATGTTTTAATGGTGTGACTGGTGTCGGACATGTTTTAATGGTGTGACTGGGATGGGACATGTTTTAATGGTGTGACTGGGATGGGACATGTTTTAATGGTGTGACTAGTGTCGGACATGTTTTAATGGTGTGACTGGGATGGGACATGTTTTAATGGTGTGACTGGGATCGGACATGTTTTAATGGTGTGACTGGGGTGGGACATGTTTTAATGGTGTGACTCGGATGGGACATGTTTTAATGGTGTGACTGGTGTCGGACATGTTTTACTGGTGTGACTGGTGTCGGACATGTTTTAATGGTGTGACTGGTGTCGGACATGTTTTAATGGTGTGACTGGGATGGGACATGTTTTAATGGTGTGACTGGGATGGGACATGTTTTAATGGTGTGACTGGTGTCGGACATGTTTTACTGGTGTGACTGGTGTCGGACATGTTTTAATGGTGTGACTGGTGTCGGACATGTTTTAATGGGGTGACTGGGATGGGACATGTTTTAATGGTGTGACTGGTGTCGGACATGTTTTAATGGTGTGACTGGGATCGGACATGTTTTAATGGTGTGACTGGGGTGGGACATGTTTTAATGGTGTGACTCGGATGGGACATGTTTTAATGGTGTGACTGGTGTCGGACATGTTTTACTGGTGTGACTGGTGTCGGACATGTTTTAATGGTGTGACTGGTGTCGGACATGTTTTAATGGTGTGACTGGGATGGGACATGTTTTAATGGTGTGACTGGTGTCGGACATATTTTAATGGTGTGACTGGGATGGGACATGTTTTAATGGTGTGAATGGGATGGGACATGTTTTAATGGTGTGACTGGGAAGGGACATGTTTTAATGGTGTGACTGGGATGGGACATGTTTTAATGGTGTGACTGGTGTCGGACAAGTTTTGATGGTGTGACTGGGATGGGACATGTTTTAATGGTGTGACTGGTGTCGGACATGTTTTAATGGTGTGACAGGGATGGGACATGTTTTAATGGTGTGACTGGTGTCGGACATGTTTTAATGGTGTGACTGGTGTCGGAAATGTTTTAATGGTGTGACAGGGATGGGACATGTTTTAATGGTTTGACTGGGATGGGACATGTTTTAATGGTGTGACTGGTGTCGGACATGTTTTAATGGTGTGACTGGGATGGGACATGTTTTAATGGTGTGACTGGGATGGGACATGTTTTAATGGTGTGACTGGTGTCGGACATGTTTTAATGGTGTGACTGGGGTGGGACATGTTTTAATGGTGTGACTGGTGTCGGACATGTTTTAATGGTGTGACTGGGATGGGACATGTTTTAATGGTGTGACTGGTGTCGGACATGTTTTAATGGTGTGACTGGGATGGGACATGTTTTAATGGTGTGACTGGGATGGGACATGTTTTAATGGTGTGACTGGTGTCGGACATGTTTTAATGGTGTGACTGGGATGGGACATGTTTTAATGGTGTGACAGGAATGGGACATGTTTTAATGGTGTGACTGGGATGGAGCATGTTTTAATGGTGTGACTGGGATGGGACATGTTTTAATGGTGTGACTGGTGTCGGACATGTTTTAATGGTGTGACAAGGATCGGACATGTTTTACTGGTGTGACTGGTGTCGGACATGTTTTAATGGTGTGGCTGGTGTCGGACATGTTTTAATGGTGTGACTGGGATGGGACATGTTTTAATGGTGTGACAGGGATGGGACATGTTTTAATGGTGTGACTGGGATGGGACATGTTTTAATGGTGTGACTGGTGTCGGACATGTTTTAATGGTGTGACTGGTGTCGGACATGTTTTAATGGCCTGACTGGGATGGGACATGTTTTAATGGTGTGACTGGGATGGGACATGTTTTAATGGTGTGACTGGGATGGGACATGTTTTAATGGTGTGACTGGTGTCGGACATGTTTTAATGGTGTGACAGGGATGGGACATGTTTTAATGGTGTGACTGGGATGGGACATGTTTTAATGGTGTGACTGGGATGGGACATGTTTTAATGGTGTGACTGGTGTCGGACATGTTTTAATGGTGTGACTGGGATGGGACATGTTTTAATCGTGTGACTGGGATGGGACATGTTTTAATGGTGTGACTGGTGTCGGACATGTTTTACTGGTGTGACTGGGATGGGACATGTTTTAATGGTGTGACTGGGATGGGACATGTTTTAATGGTTTGACTGGGATGGGACATGTTTTAATGGTGTGACTGGTGTCGGACATGTTTTAATGGTGTGACTGGGATGGGACATGTTTTAATGGTGTGACTGGGATGGGACATGTTTTAATGGTGTGACTGGGATGGGACATGTTTTAATGGTGTGACTGGGATGGGACATGTTTTAATGGTGTGACTGGGATGGGACATGTTTTAATGGTGTGACTGGTGTCGGACATGTTTTAATGGTGTGACTGGGATGGGACATGTTTTAATGGTGTGACTGGGATGGGACATGTTTTAATGGTGTGACTGGGATGGGACATGTTTTAATGGTGTGACTGGGATGGGACATGTTTTAATGGTGTGACTGGTGTCGGACATGTTTTACTGGTGTGACTGGGATGGGACATGTTTTAATGGTGTGACTGGGATGGGACATGTTTTAATGGTGTGACTGGTGTCGGACATGTTTTAATGGTGTGACTGGGATGGGACATGTTTTAATGGTGTGACTGGTGTCGGACATGTTTTAATGGTGTGACTGGGATGGGACATGTTTTAATGGTGTGACAGGTGTCGGACATGTTTTAATGGTGTGACTGGGATGGGACATGTTTTAATGGTGTGACTGGTGTCGGACATGTTTTACTGGTGTGACTGGGATGGGACATGTTTTAATGGTGTGACTGGTGTCGGACATGTTTTAATGGTGTGACTGGTGTCGGACATGTTTTAATGGTGTGACTGGGATGGGACATGTTTTAATGGTGTGACTGGGATGGGACATGTTTGAAGGGTGTGACTGGGATGGGACATGTTTTAATGGTGTGACTGATGTCGGACATGTTTTAATGGTGTGACTGGTGTCAGACATGTTTTAATGGTGTGACTGGGATGGGACATGTTTTAATGGTGTGACTGGTGTCGGACATGTTTTAATGGTGTGACTGGTGTCGGACATGTTTTAATGGTGTGACTGGGATGGGACATGTTTTAATGGTGTGACAGGTGTCGGACATGTTTTAATGGTGTGACTGGTGTCGGACATGTTTTAATGGTGTGACTGGGATCGGACATGTTTTAATGGTGTGACTGGGATGGGACATGTTTTAATGGTGTGACTGGTGTCGGACATGTTTTAATGATGTGACTGGGATGGGACATGTTTTAATGGTGTGACTGGGATGGAACATGTTTTAATGGTGTGACTGGTGTCGGACATGTTTTAATGGTGTGACTGGGATGGGACATGTTTTAATGTTGTGACTGGTGTCGGACATGTTTTAATGGTGTGACTGGTGTCGGACATGTTTTAATGGTGTGACTGGGATGGGACATGTTTTTATGGTGTGACTGGGATGGGACATGTTTTAATGGTGTGACTGGTGTCGGACATGTTTTAATGGTGTGACTGGTGTCGGACATGTTTTAATGGTGTGACTGGGATGGGACATGTTTTAATGGTGTGACTGGGATGGGACATGTTTTAATGATGTGACTGGTGTCGGACATGTTTTAATGGTGTGACTGGTGTCGGACATGTTTTAATGGTGTGACTGGGAAGGGACATGTTTTAATGGTGTGACTGGGATGGGACATGTTTTAATAGTGTGACTGGTGTCGGACATGTTTTAATGGTGTGACTGGGATGGGACATGTTTTAATGGTGTGACTGGTGTCGGACATGTTTTAATGGGGTGACTGGGATCGGACATGTTTTAATGGTGTGACTGGGGTGGGACATGTTTTAATGGTGTGACTCGGATGGGACATGTTTTAATGGTGTGACTGGTGTCGGACATGTTTTACTGGTGTGACTGGTGTCGGACATGTTTTAATGGTGTGACTGGTGTCGGACATGTTTTACTGGTGTGACTGGTGTCGGACATGTTTTAATGGTGTGACTGCTGTCGGACATGTTTTAATGGGGTGACTGGGATGGGACATGTTTTAATGGTGTGACTGGTGTCGGACATGTTTTAATGGTGTGACTGGGATCGGACATGTTTTAATGGTGTGACTGGGGTGGGACATGTTTTAATGGTGTGACTCGGATGGGACATGTTTTAATGGTGTGACTGGTGTCGGACATGTTTTACTGGTGTGACTGGTGTCGGACATGTTTTAATGGTGTGACTGGTGTCGGACATGTTTTAATGGTGTGACTGGGATGGGACATGTTTTAATGGTGTGACTGGTGTCGGACATATTTTAATGGTGTGACTGGGATGGGACATGTTTTAATGGTGTGAATGGGATGGGACATGTTTTAATGGTGTGACTGGGAAGGGACATGTTTTAATGGTGTGACTGGGATGGGACATGTTTTAATGGTGTGACTGGTGTCGGACAAGTTTTGATGGTGTGACTGGGATGGGACATGTTTTAATGGTGTGACTGGTGTCGGATATGTTTTAATGGTGTGACAGGGATGGGACATGTTTTAATGGTGTGACTGGTGTCGGACATGTTTTAATGGTGTGACTGGTGTCGGAAATGTTTTAATGGTGTGACAGGGATGGGACATGTTTTAATGGTTTGACTGGGATGGGACATGTTTTAATGGTGTGACTGGTGTCGGACATGTTTTAATGGTGTGACTGGGATGGGGCATGTTTTAATGGTGTGACTGGGATGGGACATGTTTTAATGGTGTGACTGGTGTCGGACATGTTTTAATGGTGTGACTGGGGTGGGACATGTTTTAATGGTGTGACTGGTGTCGGACATGATTTAATGGTGTGACTGGGATGGGACATGTTTTAATGGTGTGACTGGTGTCGGACATGTTTTAATGGTGTGACTGGGATGGGACATGTTTTAATGGTGTGACTGGGATGGGACATGTTTTAATGGTGTGACTGGTGTCGGACATGTTTTAATGGTGTGACTGGGATGGGACATGTTTTAATGGTGTGACAGGAATGGGACATGTTTTAATGGTGTGACTGGGATGGAACATGTTTTAATGGTGTGACTGGGATGGGACATGTTTTAATGGTGTGACTGGTGTCGGACATGTTTTAATGGTGTGACAAGGATCGGACATGTTTTACTGGTGTGACTGGTGTCGGACATGTTTTAATGGTGTGGCTGGTGTCGGACATGTTTTAATGGTGTGACTGGGATGGGACATGTTTTAATGGTGTGACAGGGATGGGACATGTTTTAATGGTGTGACTGGGATGGGACATGTTTTAATGGTGTGACTGGTGTCGGACATGTTTTAATGGTGTGACTGGTGTCGGACATGTTTTAATGGTGTGACTGGGATGGGACATGTTTTAATGGTGTGACTGGGATGGGACATGTTTTAATGGTGTGACTGGTGTCGGACATGTTTTAATGGTGTGACTGTTGTCGGACATGTTTTAATGGTGTGACTGGTGTCGGACATGTTTTAATGGTGTGACTGGGATGGGACATGTTTTAATGGTGTGACTGGGATGGGACATGTTTTAATGGTGTGACTGGTGTAGGACATGTTTTAATGGTGTGACTGGTGTCGGACATGTTTTAATGGTGTGACTGGGATGGGAAATGTTTTAATGGTGTGACTGGGATGGCACATGTTTTAATGGTGTGACTGGTGTCGGACATGTTTTAATGGTGTGACTGGGATGGGACATTTTTTAATGGTTTGACTGGGATGGGACATGTTTTAATGGTGTGACTGGGGTGGGACATGTTTTAATGGTGTGACTGGGATGGGACATGTTTTAATGGTGTGACTGGGATGTGACATCTTTTAATGGTGTGACTGGGATGGGACATGTTTTAATGGTGTGACTGGGATGGGACATGTTTTAATGGTGTGACTGGTGTCGGACATGTTTTAATGGTGTGACAGGGATGGGACATGTTTTAATGGTGTGACTGGGATGGGACATGTTTTAATGGTGTGACTGGGATGGGACATGTTTTAATGGTGTGACTGGTGTCGGACATGTTTTAATGGTGTGACTGGGATGGGACATGTTTTAATGGTGTGACTGGGATGGGACATGTTTTAATGGTGTGACTGGTGTCGGCCATGTTTTAATGGTGTGACTGGGATGGGACATGTTTTAATGGTGTGACTGGGATGGGACATGTTTTAATGGTGTGACTGGTGTCGGACATGTTTTAATGGTGTCACTGGTGTCGGACATGTTTTAATGGTGTGACTGGGATGAGACATGTTTTAATGGTGTGACTGGGATGGGACATGTTTTAATGGTGTGACTGGGATGGGACATGTTTTAATGGTGTGACTGGTGTCGGACATGTTTTAATGGTGTGACTGGAATGGGACATGTTTTAATGGTGTGACTGGGATGGGACATGTTTTACTGGTGTGACTGGGATGGGACATGTTTTAATGGTGTGACTGGTGTCGGACATGTTTTAATGGTGTGACTGGGATGGGACATGTTTTAATGGTGTGACTGGTGTCGGACATGTTTTAATGGTGTGACTGGGATGGGACATGTTTTAATGGTGTGACTGGGATGGGACATGTTTTAATGGTGTGACTGGTGTCGGACATGTTTTAATGGTGTGACTGGGATGGGACATGTTTTAATGGTGTGACTGGGATGGGACATGTTTTAATGGTGTGACTGGTGTCGGACATGTTTTAATGGTGTGACTGGGATGGGACATGTTTTAATGGTGTGACTGGTGTCGGACATGTTTTAATGGTGTGACGGGGATGGGACATGTTTTAATGGTGTGACTGGGATGGGACATGTTTTAATGGTGTGGCTGGTGTCGGACATGTTTTAATGGTGTGACTGGGATGGGACATGTTTTAATGGTGTGACTGGGATGGGACATGTTTTAATGGTGTGACTGGTGTCGGACATGTTTTAAACGTGTGACTGGGATGGGACATGTTTTAATGGTGTGACTGGTGTCGGACATGTTTTAATGGTGTGACTGGGATGGGACATGTTTTAATGGTGTGACTGGGATGGGACATGTTTTAATGGTGTGACTGGGATGGGACATGTTTTAATGGTGTGACTGGTGTCGGACATGTTTTACTGGTGTGACTGGGATGGGACATGTTTTAATGGTGTGACTGGGATGGGACATGTTTTAATGGTGTGACTGGTGTCGGACATGTTTTAATGGTGTGACTGGTGTCGGACATGTTTTACTGGTGTGACTGGGATGGGACATGTTTTAATGGTGTGACTGGTGTCGGACATGTTTTAATGGTGTGACTGGTGTCGGACATGTTTTAATGGTGTGACTGGGATGGGACATGTTTTAATGGTGTGACTGGGATGGGACATGTTTGAAGGGTGTGACTGGGATGGGACATGTTTTAATGGTGTGACTGGAATGGGATATGTTTTAATGGTGTGACTGGGATCGGACATGTTTTAATGGTGTGACTGGGATGGGACATGTTTTAATGGTGTGACTGATGTCGGACATGTTTTAATGGTGTGACTGGTGTCGGACATGTTTTAATGGTGTGACTGGGATGGGACATGTTTTAATGGTGTGACTGGTGTCGGACATGTTTTAATGGTGTGACTGGTGTCGGACATGTTTTAATGGTGTGACTGGGATGGGACATGTTTTAATGGTGTGACAGGTGTCGGACATGTTTTAATGGTGTGACTGGTGTCGGACATGTTTTAATGGTGTGACTGGTGTCGGACATGTTTTAATGGTGTGACTGGGATCGGACATGTTTTAATGGTGTGACTGGTGTCGGACATGTTTTAATGGTGTGACTGGGATGGGACATGTTTTAATGGTGTGACTGGGATGGGACATGTTTTAATGGTGTGACTGGTGTCGGACATGTTTTAATGGTGTGACTGGTGTCGGACATGTTTTAATGGTGTGACTGGGATCGGACATGTTTTAATGGTGTGACTGGTGTCGGACATGTTTTAATGGTGTGACTGGTGTCGGACATGTTTTAATGGTGTGACTGGAATGGGACATGTTTTAATGGTGTGACTGGGATGGGACATGTTTTACTGGTGTGACTGGTGTCGGACATGTTTTAATGGTGTGACTGGGATGGGACATGTTTTAATGGTGTGACTGGTGTCGGACATGTTTTAATGGTGTGACTGGGATCGGACATGTTTTAATGGTGTGACTGGTGTCGGACATGTTTTAATGGTGTGACTGGTGTCGGACATGTTTTAATGGTGTGACTGGTGTCGGACATGTTTTAATGGTGTGACTGGTGTCGGACATGTTTTAATGGTGTGACTGGTGTCGGACATGTTTTAATGGTGTGACTGGGATGGGACATGTTTTAATGGTGTGACTGGGATGGGACATGTTTTAATGGTGTGACTGGGATGGGACATGTTTTAATGGTGTGACTGGTGTCGGACATGTTTTACTGGTGTGACTGGGATGGGACATGTTTTAATGGTGTGACTGGGATGGGACATGTTTTAATGGTGTGACTGGTGTCAGACATGTTTTAATGGTGTGACTGGTGTCAGACATGTTTTAATGGTGTGACTGGTGTCAGACATGTTTTAATGGTGTGACTGGTGTCGGACATGTTTTAATGGTGTGACTGGGATGGGACATGTTTTAATGGTGTGACTGGTGTCGGACATGTTTTAATGGTGTGACTGGGATGGGACATGTTTTAATGGTGTGACTGGGATGGGACATGTTTTAATGGTGTGACTGGGATCGGACATGTTTTAATGGTGTGACTGGTGTCGGACATGTTTTAATGGTGTGACTGGGATGGGACATGTTTTTATGGTGTGACTGGGATGGGACATGTTTTAATGGTGTGACTGGTGTCGGACATGTTTTAATGGTGTGACTGGTGTCGGACATGTTTTAATGGTGTGACTGGGATGGGACATGTTTTAATGGTGTGACTGGTGTCGGACATGTTTTAATGGTGTGACTGGGATCGGACATGTTTTAATGGTGTGACTGGGATGGGACATGTTTTTATGGTGTGACTGGGATGGGACATGTTTTAATGGTGTGACTGGTGTCGGACATGTTTTAATGGTGTGACTGGTGTCGGACATGTTTTAATTTTGTGTCTGGGATGGGACATGTTTTAATGGTGTGACTGGGATGGGACATGTTTTAATGGTGTGACTGGAATCGGACATGGTTTAATGGTGTGACTGGGATGGGACATGTTTTAATGGTGTGACTGGGATGGGACATGTTTTAATGGTGTGACTGGTGTCGGACATGTTTTAATGGTGTGACTGGGATGGGACATGTTTTAATGGTGTGACTGGTGTCGGACATGTTTTAATGGTGTGACTGGGATGGGACATGTTTTAATGGTGTGACTGGGGTGGGACATGTTTTAATGGTGTGACTCGGATGGGACATGTTTTAATGGTGTGACTGGTGTCGGACATGTTTTACTGGTGTGACTGGTGTCGGACATGTTTTGTTGGTGTGACTGGTGTCGGACATGTTTTAATGGTGTGACTGGTGTCGGACATGTTTTAATGGTGTTACTGGGATGGGACATGTTTTAATGGTGTGACTGGGATGGGACATGTTTTAATGGTGTGACTGGAATCGGACATGGTTTAATGGTGTGACTGGGATGGGACATGTTTTAATGGTGTGACTGGGATGGGACATGTTTTAATGGTGTGACTGGTGTCGGACATGTTTTAATGGTGTGACTGGGATGGGACATGTTTTAATGGTGTGACTGGTGTCGGACATGTTTTAATGGTGTGACTGGGATGGGACATGTTTTAATGGTGTGACTGGGGTGGGACATGTTTTAATGGTGTGACTCGGATGGGACATGTTTTAATGGTGTGACTGGTGTCGGACATGTTTTACTGGTGTGACTGGTGTCGGACATGTTTTAATGGTGTGACTGGTGTCGGACATGTTTTAATGGTGTGACTGGGATGGGACATGTTTTAATGGTGTGACTGGTGTCGGACATGTTTTACTGGTGTGACTGGTGTCGGACATGTTTTAATGGTGTGACTGGTGTCGGACATGTTTTAATGGGGTGACTGGGATGGGACATGTTTTAATGGTGTGACTGGTGTCGGACATGTTTTAATGGTGTGACTGGGATCGGACATGTTTTAATGGTGAGACTGGGGTGGGACATGTTTTAATGGTGTGACTCGGATGGGACATGTTTTAATGGTGTGACTGGTGTCGGACATGTTTTACTGGTGTGACTGGTGTCGGACATGTTTTAATGGTGTGACTGGTGTCGGACATGTTTTAATGGTGTGACTGGGATGGGACATGTTTTAATGGTGTGACTGGTGTCGGACATATTTTAATGGTGTGACTGGGATGGGACATGTTTTAATGGTGTGAATGGGATGGGACATGTTTTAATGGTTTGACTGGGAAGGGACATGTTTTAATGGTGTGACTGGGATGGGACATGTTTTAATGGTGTGACTGGTGTCGGACAAGTTTTGATGGTGTGACTGGGATGGGACATGTTTTAATGGTGTGACTGGTGTCGGACATGTTTTAATGGTGTGACAGGGATGGGACATGTTTTAATGGTGTGACTGGTGTCGGACATGTTTTAATGGTGTGACTGGTGTCGGAAATGTTTTAATGGTGTGACAGGGATGGGACATGTTTTAATGGTTTGACTGGGATGGGACATGTTTTAATGGTGTGACTGGTGTCGGACATGTTTTAATGGTGTGACTGGGATGGGACATGTTTTAATGGTGTGACTGGGATGGGACATGTTTTAATGGTGTGACTGGTGTCGGACATGTTTTAATGGTGTGACTGGGGTGGGACATGTTTTAATGGTGTGACTGGTGTCGGACATGTTTTAATGGTGTGACTGGGATGGGACATGTATTAATGGTGTGACTGGTGTCGGACATGTTTTAATGGTGTGACTGGGATGGGACATGTTTTAATGGTGTGACTGGGATGGGACATGTTTTAATGGTGTGACTGGTGTCGGACATGTTTTAATGGTGTGACTGGGATGGGACATGTTTTAATGGTGTGACAGGAATGGGACATGTTTTAATGGTGTGACTGGGATGGAACATGTTTTAATGGTGTGACTGGGATGGGACATGTTTTAATGGTGTGACTGGTGTCGGACATGTTTTAATGGTGTGACAAGGATCGGACATGTTTTACTGGTGTGACTGGTGTCGGACATGTTTTAATGGTGTGGCTGGTGTCGGACATGTTTTAATGGTGTGACTGGGATGGGACATGTTTTAATGGTGTGACAGGGATGGGACATGTTTTAATGGTGTGACTGGGATGGGACATGTTTTAATGGTGTGACTGGTGTCGGACATGTTTTAATGGTGTGACTGGTGTCGGACATGTTTTAATGGTCTGACTGGGATGGGACATGTTTTAATGGTGTGACTGGGATGGGACATGTTTTAATGGTGTGACTGGGATGGGACATGTTTTAATGGTGTGACTGGTGTCGGACATGTTTTAATGGTGTGACAGGGATGGGACATGTTTTAATGGTGTGACTGGGATGGGACATGTTTTAATGGTGTGACTGGGATGGGACATGTTTTAATGGTGTGACTGGTGTCGGACATGTTTTAATGGTGTGACTGGGATGGGACATGTTTTAATGGTGTGACTGGGATGGGACATGTTTTAATGGTGTGACTGGTGTCGGACATGTTTTACTGGTGTGACTGGGATGGGACATGTTTTAATGGTGTGACTGGGATGGGACATGTTTTAATGGTTTGACTGGGATGGGACATGTTTTAATGGTGTGACTGGTGTCGGACATGTTTTAATGGTGTGACTGGGATGGGACATGTTTTAATGGTGTGACTGGGATGGGACATGTTTTAATGGTGTGACTGGGATGGGACATGTTTTAATGGTGTGACTGGGATGGGACATGTTTTAATGGTGTGACTGGGATGGGACATGTTTTAATGGTGTGACTGGTGTCGGACATGTTTTAATGGTGTGACTGGGATGGGACATGTTTTAATGGTGTGACTGGGATGGGACATGTTTTAATGGTGTGACTGGGATGGGACATGTTTTAATGGTGTGACTGGGATGGGACATGTTTTAATGGTGTGACTGGTGTCGGACATGTTTTACTGGTGTGACTGGGATGGGACATGTTTTAATGGTGTGACTGGGATGGGACATGTTTTAATGGTGTGACTGGTGTCGGACATGTTTTAATGGTGTGACTGGTGTCGGACATGTTTTACTGGTGTGACTGGGATGGGACATGTTTTAATGGTGTGACTGGTGTCGGACATGTTTTAATGGTGTGACTGGTGTCGGACATGTTTTAATGGTGTGACTGGGATGGGACATGTTTTAATGGTGTGACTGGGATGGGACATGTTTGAAGGGTGTGACTGGGATGGGACATGTTTTAATGGTGTGACTGATGTCGGACATGTTTTAATGGTGTGACTGGTGTCAGACATGTTTTAATGGTGTGACTGGGATGGGACATGTTTTAATGGTGTGACTGGTGTCGGACATGTTTTAATGGTGTGACTGGTGTCGGACATGTTTTAATGGTGTGACTGGGATGGGACATGTTTTAATGGTGTGACAGGTGTCGGACATGTTTTAATGGTGTGACTGGTGTCGGACATGTTTTAATGGTGTGACTGGGATGGGACATGTTTTAATGGTGTGACTGGGCTCGGACATGTTTTAATGGTGTGACTGGTGTCGGACATGTTTTAATGGTGTGACTGGGATGGGACATGTTTTAATGGTGTGACTGGTGTCGGACATGTTTTAATGATGTGACTGGGATGGGACATGTTTTAATGGTGTGACTGGGATGGAACATGTTTTAATGGTGTGACTGGTGTCGGACATGTTTTAATGGTGTGACTGGGATGGGACATGTTTTAATGGTGTGACTGGTGTCGGACATGTTTTAATGGTGTGACTGGTGTCGGACATGTTTTAATGGTGTGACTGGGATGGGACATGTTTTTATGGTGTGACTGGGATGGGACATGTTTTAATGGTGTGACTGGTGTCGGACATGTTTTAATGGTGTGACTGGTGTCGGACATGTTTTAATGGTGTGACTGGGATGGGACATGTTTTAATGGTGTGACTGGGATGGGACATGTTTTAATGATGTGACTGGTGTCGGACATGTTTTAATGGTGTGACTGGTGTCGGACATGTTTTAATGGTGTGACTGGGAAGGGAAATGTTTTAATGGTGTGACTGGGATGGGACATGTTTTAATAGTGTGACTGGTGTCGGACATGTTTTAATGGTGTGACTGGGATGGGACATGTTTTAATGGTGTGACTGGTGTCGGACATGTTTTAATGGGGTGACTGGGATCGGACATGTTTTAATGGTGTGACTGGGGTGGGACATGTTTTAATGGTGTGACTCGGATGGGACATGTTTTAATGGTGTGACTGGTGTCGGACATGTTTTACTGGTGTGACTGGTGTCGGACATGTTTTAATGGTGTGACTGGTGTCGGACATGTTTTAATGGTGTGACTGCTGTCGGACATGTTTTAATGGGGTGACTGGGATGGGACATGTTTTAATGGTGTGACTGGTGTCGGACATGTTTTAATGGTGTGACTGGGATCGGACATGTTTTAATGGTGTGACTGGGGTGGGACATGTTTTAATGGTGTGACTCGGATGGGACATGTTTTAATGGTGTGACTGGTGTCGGACATGTTTTACTGGTGTGACTGGTGTCGGACATGTTTTAATGGTGTGACTGGTGTCGGACATGTTTTAATGGTGTGACTGGGATGGGACATGTTTTAATGGTGTGACTGGTGTCGGACATATTTTAATGGTGTGACTGGGATGGGACATGTTTTAATGGTGTGAATGGGATGGGACATGTTTTAATGGTGTGACTGGGAAGGGACATGTTTTAATGGTGTGACTGGGATGGGACATGTTTTAATGGTGTGACTGGTGTCGGACAAGTTTTGATGGTGTGACTGGGATGGGACATGTTTTAATGGTGTGACTGGTGTCGGATATGTTTTAATGGTGTGACAGGGATGGGACATGTTTTAATGGTGTGACTGGTGTCGGACATGTTTTAATGGTGTGACTGGTGTCGGAAATGTTTTAATGGTGTGACAGGGATGGGACATGTTTTAATGGTTTGACTGGGATGGGACATGTTTTAATGGTGTGACTGGTGTCGGACATGTTTTAATGGTTTGACTGGGATGGGGCATGTTTTAATGGTGTGACTGGGATGGGACATGTTTTAATGGTGTGACTGGTGTCGGACATGTTTTAATGGTGTGACTGGGGTGGGACATGTTTTAATGGTGTGACTGGTGTCGGACATGTTTTAATGGTGTGACTGGGATGGGACATGTTTTAATGGTGTGACTGGTGTCGGACATGTTTTAAGGTGTGACTGGGATGGGACATGTTTTAATGGTGTGACTGGGATGGGACATGTTTTAATGGTGTGACTGGTGTCGGACATGTTTTAATGGTGTGACTGGGATGGGACATGTTTTAATGGTGTGACAGGAATGGGACATGTTTTAATGGTGTGACTGGGATGGAACATGTTTTAATGGTGTGACTGGGATGGGACATGTTTTAATGGTGTGACTGGTGTCGGACATGTTTTAATGGTGTGACAAGGATCGGACATGTTTTACTGGTGTGACTGGTGTCGGACATGTTTTAATGGTGTGGCTGGTGTCGGACATGTTTTAATGGTGTGACTGGGATGGGACATGTTTTAATGGTGTGACAGGGATGGGACATGTTTTAATGGTGTGACTGGGATGGGACATGTTTTAATGGTGTGACTGGTGTCGGACATGTTTTAATGGTGTGACTGGTGTCGGACATGTTTTAATGGTGTGACTGGGATGGGACATGTTTTAATGGTGTGACTGGGATGGGACATGTTTTAATGGTGTGACTGGTGTCGGACATGTTTTAATGGTGTGACTGTTGTCGGACATGTTTTAATGGTGTGACTGGTGTCGGACATGTTTTAATGGTGTGACTGGGATGGGACATGTTTTAATGGTGTGACTGGGATGGGACATGTTTTAATGGTGTGACTGGTGTAGGACATGTTTTAATGGTGTGACTGGTGTCGGACATGTTTTAATGGTGTGACTGGGATGGGAAATGTTTTAATGGTGTGACTGGGATGGGACATGTTTTAATGGTGTGACTGGTGTCGGACATGTTTTAATGGTGTGACTGGGATGGGACATTTTTTAATGGTTTGACTGGGATGGGACATGTTTTAATGGTGTGACTGGGGTGGGACATGTTTTAATGGTGTGACTGGGATGGGACATGTTTTAATGGTGTGACTGGGATGGGACATCTTTTAATGGTGTGACTGGGATGGGACATGTTTTAATGGTGTGACTGGGATGGGACATGTTTTAATGGTGTGACTGGTGTCGGACATGTTTTAATGGTGTGACAGGGATGGGACATGTTTTAATGGTGTGACTGGGATGGGACATGTTTTAATGGTGTGACTGGGATGGGACATGTTTTAATGGTGTGACTGGTGTCGGACATGTTTTAATGGTGTGACTGGGATGGGACATGTTTTAATGGTGTGACTGGGATGGGACATGTTTTAATGGTGTGACTGGTGTCGGCCATGTTTTAATGGTGTGACTGGGATGGGACATGTTTTAATGGTGTGACTGGGATGGGACATGTTTTAATGGTGTGACTGGTGTCGGACATGTTTTAATGGTGTCACTGGTGTCGGACATGTTTTAATGGTGTGACTGGGATGAGACATGTTTTAATGGTGTGACTGGGATGGGACATGTTTTAATGGTGTGACTGGGATGGGACATGTTTTAATGGTGTGACTGGTGTCGGACATGTTTTAATGGTGTGACTGGAATGGGACATGTTTTAATGGTGTGACTGGGATGGGACATGTTTTACTGGTGTGACTGGGATTGGACATGTTTTAATGGTGTGACTGGTGTCGGACATGTTTTAATGGTGTGACTGGGATGGGACATGTTTTAATGGTGTGACTGGTGTCGGACATGTTTTAATGGTGTGACTGGGATGGGACATGTTTTAATGGTGTGACTGGGATGGGACATGTTTTAATGGTGTGACTGGTGTCGGACATGTTTTAATGGTGTGACTGGGATGGGACATGTTTTAATGGTGTGACTGGGATGGGACATGTTTTAATGGTGTGACTGGTGTCGGACATGTTTTAATGGTGTGACTGGGATGGGACATGTTTTAATGGTGTGACTGGTGTCGGACATGTTTTAATGGTGTGACGGGGATGGGACATGTTTTAATGGTGTGACTGGGATGGGACATGTTTTAATGGTGTGGCTGGTGTCGGACATGTTTTAATGGTGTGACTGGGATGGGACATGTTTTAATGGTGTGACTGGGATGGGACATGTTTTAATGGTGTGACTGGTGTCGGACATGTTTTAAACGTGTGACTGGGATGGGACATGTTTTAATGGTGTGACTGGTGTCGGACATGTTTTAATGGTGTGACTGGGATGGGACATGTTTTAATGGTGTGACTGGGATGGGACATGTTTTAATGGTGTGACTGGGATGGGACATGTTTTAATGGTGTGACTGGTGTCGGACATGTTTTAATGGTGTGACTGGTGTCGGACATGTTTTAATGGTGTGACTGGGATGGGACATGTTTTAATGGTGTGACTGGGATGGGACATGTTTTAATGGGGTGACTGGTATGGGACATGTTTTAATGGTGTGACTGGTGTCGGACATGTTTTAAACGTGTGTCTGGGATGGGACATGTTTTAATGGTGTGACTGGTGTCGGACATGTTTTAATGGTGTGACTGGTGTCGGACATGTTTTAATGGTGTGTCTGGGATGGGACATGTTTTAATGGTGTGACTGGTGTCGGACATGTTTTAATGGTGTGTCTGGGATGGGACATGTTTTAATGGTGTGACTGATGTCGGACATGTTTTAATGGTGTGACTGGGATGGGACATGTTTTAATGGTGTGACTGGGATGGGACATGTTTTAATGGTGTGACTGGTGTCGGACATGTTTTAATGGTGTGACTGGGATGGGACATGTTTTACTGGTGTGACTGGGATGGGACATGTTTTAATGGTGTGACTGGTGTCGGACATGTTTTAATGGTGTGACTGGGATGGGACATGTTTTAATGGCGTGACTGGTGTCGGACATGTTTTAATGGTGTGACTGGTGTCGGACATGTTTTAATGTTGTGACTGGGATGGGACATGTTTTAATGGTGTGACTGGTGTCGGACATGTTTTAATGGTGTGACTGGGATGGGACATGTTTTAATGGTGTGACAGGTGTCGGACATGTTTTAATGGTGTGACTGGGATCGGACATCTTTTAATGGTGTGACTGGTGTCGGACATGTTTTAATGGTGTGACTGGGATGGGACATGTTTTAATGGTGTGACTGGGATGGAACAAGTTTTAATGGTGTGACTGGTGTCGGACATGTTTTAATGGTGTGACTGGGATGGGACATGTTTTAATGGTGTGACTGGTGTCGGACATTTTTTAATGGTGTGACTGGTGTCGGACATGTTTTAATGGTGTGACTGGGATGGGACATGTTTTTATGGTGTGACTGGGATGGGACATGTTTTAATGGTGTGACTGGTGTCGGACATGTTTTAATGGTGTGACTGGTGTCGGACATGTTTTAATGGTGTGACTGGTGTCGGACATGTTTTAATGGTGTGACTGGTGTCGGACATGTTTTAATGGTGTGACTGGTGTCGGACATGTTTTAATGGTGTGACTGGTGTCGGACATGTTTTAATGGTGTGACTGGGATGGGACATGTTTTAATGGTGTGACTGGGATGGGACATGTTTTAATGGTGTGACTGGTGTCGGACATGTTTTAATGGTGTGACTGGGATGGGACATGTTTTAATGGTGTGACTGGGATGGGACATGTTTTAATGGTGTGACTGGGATGGGACATGTTTTAATGGTGTGACTGGTGTCGGACATGTTTTAATGGTGTGACTGGTGTCGGACATGTTTTAATGGTGTGACTGGTGTCGGACATGTTTTAATGGTGTGACTGGTGTCGGACATGTTTTAATGGTGTGACTGGGATGGGACATGTTTTAATAGTGTGACTGGTGTCAGACATGTTTTAATGGTGTGACTGGGATGGGACATGTTTTAATGGTGTGACTGGTGTCGGACATGTTTTAATGGTGTGACTGGGATGGGACATGTTTTAATGGTGTGACTGGTATCGGACATGTTTTAATGGTGTGACTGGTGTCGGAAATGTTTTAATGGTGTGACTGGGATGGGACATGTTTTAATGGTGTGACTGGGATGGGACATGTTTTAATGGTGTGACTGGTGTCGGACATGTTTTAATGGTGTGACTGGGATGGGACATGTTTTAATGGTGTGACTGGGATGGGACATGTTTTAATGGTGTGACTGGTGTCGGACATGTTTTAATGGTGTGACTGGGATGGGACATGTTTTAATGGTGTGACTGGTGTCGGACATGTTTTAATGGTGTGACTGGTGTCGGACATGTTTTAATGGTGTGACTGGTGTCGGACATGTTTTAATAGTGTGACTGGGATGGGACATGTTTTAATGGTGTGACTCGGATGGGACATGTTTTAATGGTGTGACTGGTGTCGGACATGTTTTACTGGTGTGACTGGGATGGGACATGTTTTAATGGTGTGACTGGTGTCGGACATGTTTTAATGGTGTGACTGGTGTCGGACATGTTTTAATGGTGTGACCGGGATGGGACATGTTTTAATGGTGTGACCGGGATGGGACATGTTTTAATGGTGTGACTGGGATGGGACATGTTTTAATGGTGTGACTGGTGTCGGACATGTTTTAATGGTGTGACTGGTGTCGGACATGTTTTAATGGTGTGACTCCGATGGGACATGTTTTAATGCTGTGACTGGTGTCGGACATATTTTAATGGTGTGACTGGGATGGGACTTGTTTTAATGGTGTGAATGGGATGGGACATGTTTTAATGGTGTGACTGGGATGGGACATGTTTTAATGGTGTGAATGGTGTCGGACAAGTTTTGATGGTGTGACTGGGATGGGACATGTTTTAATGGTGTGACTGGTGTCGGACATGTTTTAATGGTGTGACTGGGATGGGACATGTTTTAATGGTGTGACTGGTGTCGGACATGTTTTAATGGTGTGACTGGGATGGGACATGTTTTAATGGTGTGACAGGGATGGGACATGTTTTAATGGTTTGACTGGGATGGGTCATGTTTTAATGGTGTGACTGGGATGGGACATGTTTTAATGGTGTGACTGGTGTCGGACATGTTTTAATGGTGTGACTGGGGTGGGACATGTTTTAATGGTGTGACTGGGATGGGACATGTTTTAATGGTGTGACTGGTGTCGGACATGTTTTAATGGTGTGACTGGTGTCGGACATGTTTTAATGGTGTGACTGGTGTCGGACATGTTTTAATCGTGTGACTGGGATGGGACATGTTTTAATGGTGTGACTGGTGTCGGACATGTTTTAATCGTGTGACTGGGATGGGACATGTTTTAATGGTGTGACTGGTGTCGGACATGTTTTAATGGTGTGACTGGGATGGGACATGTTTTAATGGTGTGACTGGTGTCGGACATGTTTTAATGGTGTGGCTGGTGTCGGACATGTTTTAATGGTCTGACTGGGATGGGACATGTTTTAATGGTGTGACAGGGATGGGACATGTTTTAATGGTGTGACTGTGATGGGACATGTTTTAATGGTGTGACTGGTGTCGGACATGTTTTAATGGTGTGACTGGTGTCGGACATGTTTTAATGGTGTGACTGGGATGGGACATGTTTTAATGGTGTGACTGGGATGGGACATGTTTTAATGGTGTGACTGGTGTCGGACATGTTTTAATGGTGTGACTGGTGTCGGACATGTTTTAATGGTGTGAATGGGAAGGGACATGTTTTAATGGTGTGACTGGTGTGGGACATGTTTTAATGGTGTGACTGGGATGGGACATGTTTTAATGGTGTGACTGGGATGGGACATGTTTTAATGGTGTGACTGGTGTGGGACATGTTTTAATGGTGTGACTGGGATGGGACATGTTTTAATGGTGTGACTGGGATGGGACATGTTTTAATGGTGTGACTGGGATGGGACATGTTTTAATGGTGTGACTGTTGTCGGACATGTTTTAATGGTGTGACTGGTGTCGGACATGTTTTAATGGTGTGACTGGGATGGGACATGTTTTAATGGTGTGACTGGGATGGGACATGTTTTAATGATGTGACTGGTGTAGGACATGTTTTAATGGTGTGACTGGTGTCGGACATGTTTTAATGGTGTGACTGGGATGGGAAATGTTTTAATGGTGTGACTGGGATGGGACATGTTTTAATGGTGTGACTGGTTCGGACATGTTTTAATGGTGTGACTGGGATGGGACATGTTTTAATGGTTTGACTGGGATGGGACATGTTTTAATGGTGTGACTGGGGTGGGACATGTTTTAATGGTGTGACTGGGATGGGACATCTTTTAATGGTATGACTGGGATGGGACATCTTTTAATGGTGTGACTGGGATGGGACATGTTTTAATGGTGTGACTGGTGTCGGACATGTTTTAATGGTGTGACAGGGATGGGACATGTTTTAATGGTGTGACTGGGATGGGACATGTTTTAATGGTGTTACTGGTGTCGGACATGTTTTAATGGTGTGACTGGGATGGGACATGTTTTAATGGTGTGACTGGTGTCGGCCATGTTTTAATGGTGTGACTGGGATGGGACATGTTTTAATGGTGTGACTGGGATGGGACATGTTTTAATGGTGTGACTGGTGTCGGACATGTTTTAATGGTGTGACTGGGATGGGACATGATTTAATGGTGTGACTGGGATGAGACATGTTTTAATGGTGTGACTGGGATGGGACATGTTTTAATGGTGTGACTGGTGTCGGACATGTTTTAATGCTGTGACTGGGATGGGACATGTTTTACTGGTGTGACTGGGATGGGACATGTTTTAATGGTGTGACTGGGATGGGACATGTTTTAATTGTGTGACTGGGATGGGACATGATTTAATGGTGTGACTGGGATGGGACATGTTTCAATGGTGTGACTGGTGTCGGACAGGTTTTAATGGTTTGACTGGTGTCGGACATGTTTTAATGGTGTGACTGGTGTCGGACATGTTTTAATGGTGTGACTGGGATGGGACATGTTTTAATGGTGTGACTGGTGTCGGACATGTTTTAATGGTGTGACTGGGATGGGACATGTTTTAATGGTGTGACTGGGATGGGACATGTTTTAATGGTGTGACTGGTGTCGGATATGTTTTAATGTTGTGACTGGGATGGGACATGTTTTAATGGTGTGACTGGGATGCGACATGTTTTAATGGTGTGACTGGTGTCGGACATGTTTTATTGGTGTGACTGGGATGAGACATGTTTTAATGGTGTGACTGGGAATGGACATGTTTTAATGGTGTGACTGGGATGGGACATGTTTTAATGGTGTGACTGGGATGGGACATGTTTTAATGGTGTGACTGGGATGGGACATGTTTTAATGGTGTGACTGGTGTCGGACATGTTTTAATGGTGTGACTGGGATGGGACATGTTTTAATGGTGTAACTGGGATGGGACATGTTTTAATGGTGTGACTGGTGTCGGACATGTTTTAATGGTGTGACTGGGATGGGACATGTTTTAATGGTGTGACTGGTGTCAGACATGTTTTAATGGTGTGACTGGTGTCGGACATGTTTTAATGTTGTGACTGGGATGGGACATGTTTTAATGGTGTGACTGGTGTCGGACATGTTTTAATGGTGTGACTGGTGTCGGACATGTTTTAATGGTGTGACTGGGATGGGACATGTTTTAATGGTGTGACTGGTGTCGGACATGTTTTAAACGTGTGACTGGGATGGGACATGTTTTAATGGTGTGACTGGTGTCGGACATGTTTTAATGGTGTGACTGGGATGGGACATGTTTTAATGGTGTGACTGGGATGGGACATGTTTTAATGGTGTGACTGGTGTCGGACATGTTTTAATGGTGTGACTGGGATGGGACATGTTTTAATGGTGTGACGGGGATGGGACATGTTTTAATGGTGTGACTGGTGTAGGACAAGTTTTAATGGTGTGACTGGGATGGGACATGTTTTAATGGTGTGACTGGGATGGGACATGTTTTAATGGTGTGACTGGTTTCTGACATGTTTTAATGGTGTGACTGGTGTCGGACATGTTTTAATGGTGTGATTGGGATGGGACATGTTTTAATGGTGTGACTGGGATGGGACCTGTTTTAATGGTGTGACTGGTGTCGGACATGTTTTAATGTTGTGACTGGGATGGGACATGTTTTAATGGTGTGACTGGTGTCGGACATGTTTTAATGGTGTGACTGGGATGGGACATGTTTTAATGGTGTGACTGGGATGGGACATGTTTTAATGGTGTGACTGGTGTCGGACATGTTTTAAACGTGTGACTGGGATGGGACATGTTTTAATGGTGTGACTGGTGTCGGACATGTTTTAATGGTGTGACTGGGATGGGACATGTTTTAAAGGTGTGACTGGTGTCGGACATGTTTTAATGGTGTGACTGGGATGGGACATGTTTTAATGGTGTGACTGGGATGGGACATGTTTTAATGGTGTGACTGGGATGGGACATGTTTTAATGGTGTGACTGGGATGGGACATGTTTTAATGGTGTGACTGGGATGGGACATGTTTTAATGGTGTGACTGGGATCGGACTTGTTTTAATGGTGTGACTGGGATGGGACATGTTTTAAAGGTGTGACTGGTGTCGGACATGTTTTAATGGTGTGATTGGGATGGGACATGTTTTAATGGTGTGACTGGTGTCGGACATGTTTTAATGGTGTGACTGGTGTCGGACATCTTTTAATGTTGTGACTGGGATGGGACATGTTTTAATGGTGTGACTGGTGTCGGACATGTTTTAATGGTGTGACTGGGATGGGACATGTTTTAATGGTGTGACTGGTGTCGGACATGTTTTAATGGTGTGAATGGTGTCGGACATGTTTTAATGGTGTGACTGGGATGGGACATGTTTTAATGGTGTAACTGGTGACGGACATGTTTTAATGGTGTGACTGGGATGGGACATGTTTTACTGGTGTGACTGGGATGGGACATGTTTTAATGGTGTGACTGGGATGGGACATGTTTTAATGGTGTGACTGGTGTCGGACATGTTTTAATGGTGTGACTGGGATGGGACATGTTTTAATGGTGTGCCTGGTGACGGACATGTTTTAATGGTGTGACTGGGATGGGACATGTTTTACTGGTGTGACTGGTGTCGGACATGTTTTAATGGTGTGACTGGTGTCGGACATGTTTTAATGGTGTGACTGGGATGGGACATGTTTTAATGGTGTGACTGGGATGGGACATGTTTTAATGGTGTGACTGGTGTCGGACATGTTTTAATGGTGTGACTGGGATGGGACATGTTTTAATGGTGTGACTGGGATGGGACATGTTTTAATGGTGTGACTGGTGTCGGACATGTTTTAATGCTGTGACTGGGATGGGACATGTTTTAATGGTGTGACTGGGATGGGACATGTTTTAATGGTGTGACTGGTGTCGGACATGTTTTAATGGTGTGACTGGTGTCGGATATGTTTTAATGGTGTGACTGGGATGGGACATGTTTTAATGGTGTGACTGGGATGCGACATGTTTTAATGGTGTGACTGGTGTCGGACATGTTTTATTGGTGTGACTGGGATGAGACATGTTTTAATGGTGTGACTGGGAATGGACATGTTTTAATGGTGTGACTGGGATGGGACATGTTTTAATGGTGTGACTGGGATGGGACATGTTTTAATGGTGTGACTGGGGTGGGACATGTTTTAATGGTGTGACTGGGATGGGACATGTTTTAATGGTGTGACTGGGATGGGACATGTTTTAATGGTGTGACTGGTGTCGGACATGTTTTAATGGTGTGACTGGGAAGGGACATGTTTTAATGGTGTAACTGTGATGGGACATGTTTTAATGGTGTGACTGGTGTCGGACATGTTTTAATGGTGTGACTGGGATGGGACATGTTTTAATGGTGTGACTGGTGTCAGACATGTTTTAATGGTGTGACTGGTGTCGGACATGTTTTAATGTTGTGACTGGGATGGGACATGTTTTAATGGTGTGACTGGTGTCGGACATGTTTTAATGGTGTGACTGGTGTCGGACATGTTTTAATGGTGTGACTGGGATGGGACATGTTTTAATGGTGTGACTGGGATGGGACATGTTTTAATGGTGTGACTGGTGTCGGACATGTTTTAATGGTGTGACTGGGATGGGACATGTTTTAATGGTGTGACTGGGATGGGACATGTTTTAATGGTGTGACTGGTGTCGGACATGTTTTAATGGTGTGACTGGGATGGGACATGTTTTAATGGTGTGACGGGGATGGGACATGTTTTAATGGTGTGACTGGTGTAGGACATGTTTTAATGGTGTGACTGGGATGGGACATGTTTTAATGGTGTGACTGGGATGGGACATGTTTTAATGGTGTGACTGGTTTCTGACATGTTTTAGTGGTGTGACTGGGATGGGACATGTTTTAATGGTGTGACTGGTTTCTGACATGTTTTAGTGGTGTGACTGGTGTCGGACATGTTTTAATGGTGTGACTGGGATGGGACATGTTTTAATGGTGTGACTGGGATGGGACCTGTTTTAATGGTGTGACTGGTGTCGGACATGTTTTAATGTTGTGACTGGGATGGGACATGTTTTAATGGTGTGACTGGTGTCGGACATGTTTTAATGGTGTGACTGGGATGGGACATGTTTTAATGGTGTGACTGGTGTCGGACATGTTTTAAACGTGTGACTGGGATGGGACATGTTTTAATGGTGTGACTGGTGTCGGACATGTTTTAATGGTGTGACTGGGATGGGACATGTTTTAAAGGTGTGACTGGTGTCGGACATGTTTTAATGGTGTGACTGGGATGGGACATGTTTTAATGGTGTGGCTGGGATGGGACATGTTTTAATGGTGTGACTGGGATGGGACATGTTTTAATGGTGTGACTGGGATCGGACATGTTTTAATGGTGTGACTGGGATGGGACATGTTTTAAAGGTGTGACGGGTGTCGGACATGTTTTAATGGTGTGACTGGTGTCGGACATGTTTTAATGGTGTGACTGGTGTCGGACATCTTTTAATGGTGTGACTGGGATGGGACATGTTTTAATGGTGTGACTGTGATGGGACATGTTTTAATGGTGTGACTGGTGTCGGACATGTTTTAATGGTGTGACTGGGATGGGACATGTTTTAATGGTGTGACTGGTGTCGGACATGTTTTAATGGTGTGACTGGGATGGGACATGTTTTAATGGTGTGACTGGGATGGGACATGTTTTAATGGTGTGACTGGTGTCGGACATGTTTTAATGCTGTGACTGGGATGGGACATGTTTTAATGGTGTGACTGGTGTCGGACATGTTTTAATGGTGTGACTGGGATGGGACATGTTTTAATGGTGTGACTGGGATGGGACATGTTTTACTGGTGTGACTGGGATGGGACATGTTTTAATGGTGTGACTGGTGTCGGACATGTTTTAATGCTGTGACTGGGATGGGACATGTTTTAATGGTGTGACTGGTGTCGGACATGTTTTAATGGTGTGACTGGGATGGGACATGTTTTAATGGTGTGACTGGGATGGGACATGTTTTACTGGTGTGACTGGGATGGGACATGTTTTAATGGTGTGACTGGTGTCGGACATGTTTTAATGGTGTGTCTGGTGTCGGACATGTTTTAATGGTGTGACTGGGATGGGACATGTTTTAATGGTGTGGCTGGTGTCGGACATGTTTTAATGGTGTGACTGGGATGGGACATGTTTTAATGGTGTGACTGGGATGGGACATGTTTTAATGGTGTGACTGGTGTCGGACATGTTTTAATGGTGTGACTGGGATGGGACATGTTTTAATGGTGTGACTGGGATGGGACATGTTTTAATGGTGTGACTGGTGTCGGACATGTTTTAATGGTGTGACTGGGATGGGACATGTTTTAATGGTGTGACTGGTGTCGGACATGTTTTAATGGTGTGACTGGGATGGGACATGTTTTAATGGTGTGACTGGTGTCGGACATGTTTTAATGGTGTGACTGGGATGGGACATGTTTTAATGGTGTGACTGGAATGGGACATGTTTTAATGGTGTGACTGGAATGGGACATGTTTTAATGGTGTGACTGGGATGGGACATGTTTTACTGGTGTGACTGGGATGGGACATGTTTTAATGGTGTGACTGGTGTCGGACATGTTTTAATGGTGTGACTGGTGTCGGACATGTTTTAATGGTGTGACTGGGATGGGACATGTTTTAATGGTGTGACTGGTGTCGGACATGTTTTAATGGTGTGACTGGGATGGGACATGTTTTAATGGTGTGACTGGAGTCGGACATGTTTTAATGGTGTGACTGGTGTGGGACATGTTTTAATGGTGTGACTGGGATGGGACATGTTTTAATGATGTGACTGGTGTCGAACATGTTTTAATGGTGTGACGGGGATGGGACATGTTTTAATGGTGTGACTGGGATGGGACATGTTTTAATGGTGTGACTGGTGTCGGACATGTTTTAATGGTGTGACTGGGATGGGACATGTTTTAATGGTGTGACTGGGATGGGACATGTTTTAATGGTGTGACTGGTGTCGGACATGTTTTAATGGTGTGACTGGGATGGGACATGTTTTAATGGTGTGACTGGGATGGGACATGTTTTAATGGTGTGACAGGGATGGGACATGTTTTAATGGTGTGACTGGTGTCGGACATGTTTTAATGGTGTGACTGGGATGGGACATGTTTTAATGGTGTGACTGGGATGGGACATGTTTTAATGGTGTGACTTGGATGAGACATGTTTTAATGGTGTGACTGGGATGGGACATGTTTTAATGGTGTGACTGGTGTCGGACATGTTTTAATGCTGTGACTGGGATGGGACATGTTTTAATTGTGTGACTGGGATGGGACATGATTTAATGGTGTGACTGGGATGGTACATGTTTCAATGGTGTGACTGGTGTCGGACATGTTTTAATGGTTTGACTGGTGTCGGACATGTTTTAATGGTGTGACTGGTGTCGGACATGTTTTAATGGTGTGACTGGGATGGGACATGTTTTAATGGTGTGACTGGTGTCGGACATGTTTTAATGGTGTGACTGGGATGGGACATGTTTTAATGGTGTGACTGGGATGGGACATGTTTTAATGGTGTGACTGGTGTCGGATATGTTTTAATGGTGTGACTGGGATGGGCCTTTTTTTAATGGTGTGACTGGGATGCGACATGTTTTAATGGTGTGACTGGTGTCGGACATGTTTTATTGGTGTGACTGGGATGAGACATGTTTTAATGGTGTGACTGGGAATGGACATGTTTTAATGGTGTGACTGGGATGGGACATGTTTTAATGGTGTGACTGGGATGGGACATGTTTTAATGGTGTGACTGGGATGGGACATGTTTTAATGGTGTGACTGGTGTCGGACATGTTTTAATGGTGTGACTGGGATGGGACATGTTTTAATGGTGTAACTGGGATGGGACATGTTTTAATGGTGTGACTGGTGTCGGACATGTTTTAATGGTGTGACTGGGATGGGACATGTTTTAATGGTGTGACTGGTGTCAGACATGTTTTAATGGTGTGACTGGTGTCGGACATGTTTTAATGTTGTGACTGGGATGGGACATGTTTTAATGGTGTGACTGGTGTCGGACATGTTTTAATGGTGTGACTGGTGTCGGACATGTTTTAATGGTGTGACTGGTGTCGGACATGTTTTAATGGTGTGACTGGGATGGGACATGTTTTAATGGTGTGACTGGTGTCGGACATGTTTTAAACGTGTGACTGGGATGGGACATGTTTTAATGGTGTGACTGGTGTCGGACTTGTTTTAATGGTGTGACTGGTGTCGGACATGTTTTAATGGTGTGACTGGGATGGGACATGTTTTAATGGTGTGACTGGTGTCGGACATGTTTTAATGGTGTGACTGGTGTCGGACATGTTTTAATGGTGTGACTGGGATGGGACATGTTTTAATGGTGTGACTGGGATGGGACATGTTTTAATGGTGTGACTGGGATGGGACATGTTTTAAAGGTGTGACTGGTGTCGGACATGTTTTAATGGTGTGACTGGTGTCGGACATGTTTTAATGGTGTGACTGGGATGGGACATGTTTTAATGGTGTGACTGGGATGGGACATGTTTTAATGGTGTGACTGGGATCGGACATGTTTTAATGGTGTGACTGGGATGGGACATGTTTTAAAGGTGTGACTGGTGTCGGACATGTTTTAATGGTGTGACTGGTATCGGACATGTTTTAATGGTGTGACTGGTGTCGGACATCTTTTAATGGTGTGACTGGGATGGGACATGTTTTAATGGTGTGACTGGTGTCGGACATGTTTTAATGGTGTGACTGGGATGGGACATGTTTTAATGGTGTGACTGGTGTCGGACATGTTTTAATGGTGTGAATGGTGTCGGACATGTTTTAATGGTGTGACTGGGATGGGACATGTTTTAATGGTGTAACTGGTGACGGACATGTTTTAATGGTGTGATTGGGATGGGACATGTTTTACTGGTGTGACTGGGATGGGACATGTTTTAATGGTGTGACTGGGATGGGACATGTTTTAATGGTGTGACTGGTGTCGGACATGTTTTAATGGTGTGACTGGGATGGGACATGTTTTACTGGTGTGACTGGTGTCGGACATGTTTTAATGGTGTGACTGGTGTCGGACATGTTTTAATGGTGTGACTGGGATGGGACATGTTTTAATGGTGTGACTGGGATGGGACATGTTTTAATGGTGTGACTGGTGTCGGACATGTTTTAATGGTGTGACTGGGATGGGACATGTTTTAATGGTGTGACTGGGATGGGACATGTTTTAATGGTGTGACTGGTGTCGGACATGTTTTAATGGTGTGACTGGGATGGGACATGTTTTAATGGTGTGACTGGGATGGGACATGTTTTACTGGTGTGACTGGGATGGGACATGTTTTAATGGTGTGACTGGTGTCGGACATGTTTTAATGGTGTGACTGGTGTCGGACATGTTTTAATGGTGTGACTGGGATGGGACATGTTTTAATGGTGTGGCTGGTGTCGGACATGTTTTAATGGTGTGACTGGGATGGGACATGTTTTAATGGTGTGACTGGGATGGGACATGTTTTAATGGTGTGACTGGTGTCGAACATGTTTTAATGGTGTGACGGGGATGGGACATGTTTTAATGGTGTGACTGGGATGGGACATGTTTTAATGGTGTGACTGGTGTCGTCATGTTTTAATGGTGTGACTGGTGTCGGACATGTTTTACTGGTGTGACTGGGATGGGACATGTTTTAATGGTGTGACTGGGATGGGACATGTTTTAATGGTGTGACTGGGATGGGACATGTTTTAATGGTGTGACTGGTGTCGGACATGTTTTAATGGTGTGACTGGTGTCGGACATGTTTTAATGGTGTGACTGGGATGGGACATGTTTTAATGGTGTGCCTGGGATGGGACATGTTTGAAGGGTGTGACTGGGATGGGACATGTTTTAATGGTGTGACTGATGTCGGACATGTTTTAATGGTGTGACTGGTGTCGGACATGTTTTAATGGTGTGACAGGGATGGGACATGTTTTAATGGTGTGACTGGGGTGGGACATGTTTTAATGGTGTGACTGGGATGGGACATGTTTTAATGGTGTGACTGGGATGGGACATGTTTTAATGGTGTGACTGGTGTCGGACATGTTTTAATGGTGTGACTGGGATGGGACATGTTTGAAGGGTGTGACTGGTGTCGGACATGTTTTAATGGTGTGACTGGGATGGGACATGTTTTAATGGTGTGACTGGGATGGGACATGTTTTAATGGTGTGACTGGGATGGGACATGTTTTAATGGTGTGACTGGGATGGGACATGTTTTAATGGTGTGACTGGGATGGGTCATGTTTTAATGGTGTGACTGGTGTTGGACATGTTTTACTGGTGTTGTTGGGATGGGACATGTTTTAATGGTGTGACTGGGATGGGACATGTTTTAATGGTGTGACTGGTGTCGGACATGTTTTACTGGTGTGACTGGGATGGGACATGTTTTAATGGTGTGACTGGGATGGGACATCTTTTAATGGTGTGACTGGGATGGACATGTTTTAATGGTGTGACTGGTGTCGGACATGTTTTAATGGTGTGACTGGTGTCGGACATGTTTTAATGGTGTGACTGGGATGGGACATGTTTTAATGGTGTGACGGGGATGGGACATGTTTGAAGGGTGTGACTGGGATGGGACATGTTTTAATGGTGTGACTGATGTCGGACATGTTTTAATGGTGTGACTGGGATGGGACATGTTTTAATGGTGTGACTGGTGTCGGATATGTTTTAATGGTGTGACTGGGATGGGACATGTTTTAATGGTGTGACTGGTGTCGGACATGTTTTAATGGTGTGACTGGGATGGGACATGTTTTAATGGTGTGACTGGTGTCGGACATGTTTTAATAGTGTGACTGGGATGGGACATGTTTTACTGGTGTGACAGGGATGGGACATGTTTTAATGGTGTGACTGGGATGGGACATGTTTTAATGGTGTGACTGGTGTCGGACATGTTTTAATGGTGTGACTGGGATGGGACATGTTTTAATGGTGTGACTGGTGTCGGACATGTTTTAATGGTGTGACTGGGATGGGACATGTTTTAATGGTGTGACTGGGATGGGACATCTTTTAATGGTGTGACTGGAATGGGACATGTTTTAATGGTGTGACTGGGATTGGACATGTTTTAATGGTGTGACTGGTGTCGGACATGTTTTAATGGTGTGACTGGGATGGGACATGTTTTAATGGTGTGACTGGTGTAGGACATGTTTTAATGGTGTGACTGGTGTCGGACATGTTTTAATGGTGTGACTGGGATGGGACATGTTTAAATAGTGTGACTGGTGTCGGACATGTTTTAATGGTGTGACTGGTGTCGGACATGTTTTAATGGTGTGACTGGGATGGGACATGTTTTAATAGTGTGACTGGTGTCGGACATGTTTTAATGGTGTGACTGGTGTCGGACATGTTTTACTGGTGTGACTGGGATGCGACATGTTTTAATGGTGTGACTGGGATGGGACATGATTTAATGGTGTGACTGGGATGGGACATTTTTTAATGGTGTGACTGGTGTCGGACATGTTTTAATGGTGTGACTGGTGTCGGACATGTTTTAATTGTGTGACTGGTGTCGGACATGTTTTACTGGTGTGACTGGGATGGGACATGTTTTAATGGTGTGACTGGGATGGGACATGTTTTAATGGTGTGACTGGGATGGTACATGTTTTAATGGTGTGACTGGTGTCGGACATGTTTTAATGGTTTGACTGGTGTCGGACATGTTTTAATGGTGTGACTGGGATGGGACATGTTTTAATGGTGTGACTGGTGTCGGACATGTTTTAATGGTGTGACTGGGATGGGACATGTTTTAATGGTGTGACTGGTGTCGGACATGTTTTAATGGTGTGACTGGTGTCGGACATGTTTTACTGGTGTGACTGGGATGGGACATGTTTTAATGGTGTGACTTGGATGGGACATTTTTTAATGGTGTGACTGGTGTCGGACATGTTTTAATGGTGTGACTTGTGTCGGACATGTTTTCATGGTGTGACTGGGATGGGACATGTTTTAATGGTGTGACTGGGATGGGACATGTTTTAATGGTGTGACTGATGTCGGACATGTTTTAATGGTGTGACTGGTGTCGGACATGTTTTAATGGTGTGACTGGGATGGGACATGTTTTAATGGTGTGACTGGTGTCGGACATGTTTTAATGGTGTGACTGGGATGGGACATGTTTTACTGGTGTGACATGGATGGAACATGTTTTAATGGTGTGACCTGGATGGGACATGTTTTAATGGTGTGACTGGTGTCGGACATTTTTTAATGGTGTGACTGGGATGGGACATGTTTTAATGGTGTGACTGGGATCGGACATGTTTTAATGGTGTGACTGGTGTCGGACATGTTTTAATGGTGTGACTGGGATGGGACATGTTTTAATGGTGTGACTGGTGTCGGACATGTTTTAATGGTGTGACTGGGATGGGACATGTTTTAATGGTGTGACTGGGATGGGACATGTTTTAATGGTGTGACTGGGATGGGACATGTTTTAATGGTGTGACTGGAATGGGATATGTTTTAATGGTGTGACTGGGATTGGACATGTTTTAATGGTGTGACTGGTGTCGGAAATGTTTTAATGGTGTGACTGGGAAGGGACATGTTTTAATGGTGTGACTGGGGTGGGACATGTTTTAATGGTGTGACTGGTGTCGGACATGTTTTAATGGTCTGACTGGTGTCGGACATGTTTTAATGGTGTGACTGGGATGGGACATGTTTTAATGGTGTGACTGGGATGGGACATGTTTTAATGGTGTGACTGGTGTCGGACATGTTTTAATGCTGTGACTGGGATGGGACATGTTTTAATGGTGTGACTGGGATGGGACATGTTTTAATGGTGTGACTGGTGTCGTCATGTTTTAATGGTGTGACTGGTGTCGGACATGTTTTACTGGTGTGACTGGGATGGGACATGTTTTAATGGTGTGACTGGGATGGGACATGTTTTAATGGTGTGACTGGGATGGGACATGTTTTAATGGTGTGACTGGTGTCGGACATGTTTTAATGGTGTGACTGGTGTCGGACATGTTTTAATGGTGTGACTGGGATGGGACATGTTTTAATGGTGTGCCTGGGATGGGACATGTTTGAAGGGTGTGACTGGGATGGGACATGTTTTAATGGTGTGACTGATGTCGGACATGTTTTAATGGTGTGACTGGTGTCGGATATGTTTTAATGGTGTGACTGGGATGGGACATGTTTTAATGGTGTGACTGGGATGGGACATGTTTTAATGGTGTGACTGGCATTGGACATGTTTTAATGCTGTGACTGGGATGGGACCTGTTTTAATGGTGTGACTGGGATGGGACATGTTTTAATGGTGTGACTGGTGTCGGACATGTTTTAATGGTGTGACTGGGATGGGACATGTTTTAATGGTGTGACTGGGATGGGACATGTTTTAATGGTGTGACTGGTGTCGGACATGTTTTAATGGTGTGACTGGGATGGGACATGTTTTAATGGTGTGACTGGGATGGGACATGTTTTAATGGTGTGACTGGGATGGGACATGTTTTAATGATGTGACTGGCATTGGACATGTTTTAATGCTGTGACTGGGATGGGACCTGTTTTAATGGTGTGACTGGGATGGGACATGTTTTAATGGTGTGACTGGTGTCGGACATGTTTTAATGGTGTGACTGGGATGGGACATGTTTTAATGGTGTGACTGGGATGGGACATGTTTTAATGGTGTGACTGGTGTCGGACATGTTTTATTGGTGTGACTGGTGTCGGACATGTTTTAATGGTGTGACTGGGTTGGGACATGTTTTAATGGTGTGACTGGTGTCGGACATGTTTTAATGTTGTGACTGGTGTCGGACATGTTTTAATGGTGTGACTGGTGTCGGACATGTTTTAATGGTGTGACTGGGATGGGACATGTTTTAATGGTGTGACTGGGATGGGACATGTTTTAATGGTGTGACTGGTGTCGGACATGTTTTAATGGTGTGACTGGGATGGGACATGTTTTAATGGTGTGACTGGTGTCGGACATGTTTTAATGGTGTGACTGGTGTCGGACATGTTTTAATGGTGTGACTGGGATGGGACATGTTTTAATGGTGTGACTGGGATGGGACATGTTTTAATGATGTGACTGGTGTCGGACATGTTTTAATGGTGTGACTGGTGTCGGACATGTTTTAATGGTGTGACTGGGATCGGACATGTTTTAATGGTGTGACTGGGATGGGACATGTTTTAATGGTGTGACTGGTGTCGGACATGTTTTAATGGTGTGACTGGGATGGGACATGTTTTAATGATGTGACTGGTGTCGGACATGTTTTAATGGTGTGACTGGTGTCGGACATGTTTTAATGGTGTGACTGGGATGGGACATGTTTTAATGGTGTGACTGGGATGGGACATGTTTTAATGGTGTGACTGGGATGGGACATGTTTTAATGGTGTGACTGGGATGGGACATGTTTTAATGGTGTGACTGGGATGGGACATGTTTTAATGGTGTGACTGGTGTCGGACATGTTTTAATGGTGTGACTGGGATGGGACATGTTTTAATGGTGTGACTGGTGTCGGACATGTTTTAATGGTGTGACTGGGATGGGACATGTTTTAATGGTGTGACTGGGATGGGACATGTTTTAATGGTGTGACTGGTGTCGGACATGTTTTACTGGTGTGACTGGGATGGGACATGTTTTACTGGTGTGACTGGGATGGGACATGTTTTAATGGTGTGACTGCGATGGGACATGTTTTAATTGTGTGACTGGTGTCGGACATGTTTTAATGGTGTGACTGGTGTCGGACATGTTTTAATGGTGTGACTGGTGTCGGACATGTTTTAATGGTCTGACTGGGATGGGACATGTTTTAATGGTGTGACTGGAATGGGACATGTTTTAATGGTGTGACTGGTGTCGGACATGTTTTAATGGTGTGACTGGTGTCGGACATGTTTTAATGGTGTGACTGGGATGGGACATGTTTTAATGGTGTGACTGGGATGGGACATGTTTTAATAATGTGACTGGTGTCGGACATGTTTTAATGGTGTGACTGGTGTCGGACATGTTTTAATGGTGTGACTGGGATGGGACATGTTTTAATGGTGTGACTGGGATGGGACATGTTTTAATGGTGTGACTGGGATGGGACATGTTTTAATGGTGTGACTGGTGTCGGACATGATTTAATGGTGTGACTGGGATGGGACATGTTTTAATGGTGTGACTGATGTCGGACATGTTTTAATGGTGTGACTGGGATTGGACATGTTTTAATGGTCTGACTGGTGTCGGACATGTTTTAATGGTGTGACTGGGATGGGACATGTTTTAATGGTGTGACTGGGATGCGAAATGTTCTAATGGTGTGACTGGGATTGGACATGTTTTAATAGTGTGACTGGTGTCGGACATGTTTTAATGGTGTGACTGGGATGGGACATGTTTTAATGGTGTGACTGGGATGGGACTTGTTTTAATGGTGTGACTGGTGTCGGACATGTTTTAATGGTGTGACTGGTGTCGGACATGTTTTAATGGTGTGACTGGTGTCGGACATGTTTTAATGGTGTGACTGGGATGGGACATGTTTTAATGGTGTGACTGGGATGGGACATGTTTTAATGGTGTGAATGGTGTCGGACATGTTTTAATGGTGTGACTGGGATGGGACATGTTTTAATGTTGTGACTGGGGTGGGACATGTTTTAATGGTGTGACTGGGATGGGACATGTTTAAATGGTGTGACTGGGATGGGACATGTTTTAATGGTGTGACTGGTGTCGGACATGTTTTAATGGTGTGACTGGGATGGGACATGTTTTAATGGTGTGACTGGGATGGGACATGTTTTAATGGTGTGACTAGTGTCGGACATGTTTTACTGGTGTGACTGGGATGGGACATGTTTTAATGGTGTGACTGGGATGGGACATGTTTTAATGGTGTGACTAGTGTCGGACATGTTTTAATGGTGTGACTGGTGTCGGACATGTTTTAATGGTGTGACTGGGATGGGACATGTTTTAATGGTGTGACTGGTGTCGGACATGTTTTAATGGTGTGACTGGTGTCGGACATGTTTTAATGGTGTGACTGGGATGGGACATGTTTTAATGGTGTGACTGGTGTCGGACATGTTTTAATGGTGTGACTGGTGTCGGACATGTTTTAATGGTGTGACTGGGATGGGACATGTTTTAATGGTGTGACTGGGATGGGACATGTTTTAATGGTGTGACTGGTGTCGGACGTGTTTTAATGGTGTGACTGGGATGGGACATGTTTTAATGGTGTGACAGGTGTCGGACATGTTTTAATGGTGTGACTGGGATGGGACATGTTTTAATGGTGTGACTGGTGTCGGACATGTTTTAATGGTGTGACTGGTGTCGGACATGTTTTAATGGTGTGACTGGGATGGGACATGTTTTAATGGTGTGACTGGTGTCAGACATGTTTTAATGGTGTGACTGGGATGGGACATGTTTTAATGGTGTGACTGGGATGGGACATGTTTTAATGGTGTGACTGGTGTCGGACATGTTTTAATGGTGTGACTGGGATGGGACATGTTTTAATGGTGTGACTGGGATGGGACATGTTTTAATGGTGTCACTGGTGTCGGACATGTTTTAATGGTGTGACTGGGATGGGACATGTTTTAATGGTGTGACTGGTGTCGGACATGTTTTAATGGTGTGACTGGGATGGGACATGTTTTAATGGTGTGACTGGTGTCGGACATGTTTTAATGGTGTGACTGGTGTCGGACATGTTTTACTGGTGTGACTGGGATGGGACATGTTTTAATGGTGTGACTGGGATGGGACATGTTTTAATGGTGTGTCTGGTGTCGGACATGTTTTAATGGTGTGTTTGGGATGGGACATGTTTTAATGGTGTGACTGGTGTCGGACATGATTTAATGGTGTGACTGGGATGGGACATGTTTTAATGGTGTGACTGGTGTCGGACATGTTTTAATGGTGTGACTGGGATGGGACATGTTTTAATGGTGTGACTGGTGTCGGACATGTTTTAATGGTGTGACTGGGATGGGACATGTTTTAATGGTGTGACTGGGATGGGACATGTTTTAATGGTGTGACTGGTGTCGGACATGTTTTAATGGTGTGACTGGGATGGGACATGTTTTAATGGTGTGACTGGGATGGGACATGTTTTAATGGTGTGACTGGTGTCGGACATGTTTTAATGGTGTAACTGGGATGGGACATGTTTTACTGGTGTGACTCGGATGGGACATGTTTTAATGGTGTGACTGGGATGGGACATGTTTTAATGGTGTGACTGGTGTCGGACATGTTTTAATGGTGTGACTGGTGTCGGACATGTTTTAATGGTGTGACTGGGATGGGACATGTTTTAATGGTGTGACTGGTGTCGGACATGATTTAATGGTGTGACTGGGATGGGACATGTTTTAATGGTGTGACTGGTGTCGGACATGTTTTAATGGTGTGACTGGGATGGGACATGTTTTAATGGTGTGACTGGGATGGGACATGTTTTAATGGTTTTTCTGGTGTCGGACATGTTTTAATGGTGTGACTGGTGTCGGACAAGCTTTAATGGTGTGACTGGGATGGGACATGTTTTAATGGTGTGACTGGGATGGGACATGTTTTAATGGTGTGACTGGTGTCGGACATGTTTTAATGGTGTGACTGGGAAGGGACATGTTTTAATGGTGTGACTGGTGTCGGACATGTTTTAATGGTGTGACTGGTGTCGGACATGTTTTAATGGTGTGACTGGGATGGGACATGTTTTAATGGTGTGACTGGTGTCGGACATGTTTTAATGGAGTGACTGGTGTCGGACATGTTTTACTGGTGTGACTGGGATGGGACATGTTTTAATGGTGTGACTGGTGTCGGACATGTTTTAATGGTGTGACTGGGATATGACATGTTTTAATGGTCTGACTGGGATGGGACTTTTTTTAATGGTGTGACTGGTGTCTGACATGTTTTAATGGTGTGACTGGGATGGGACATGTTTTAATGTTGTGACTGGGATGGGACATGTTTTAATGGTGTGACTGGTGTCGGACATGTTTTAATGGTGTGACTGGGATGGGACATGTTTTAATGGTGTGACTGGGATGGGACATGTCTTAATGGTGTGACTGGGATGGGACATGTTTTAATGGTGTGACTGGTGTCGGACATGTTTTAATGGTGTGACTGGTGTCGGACATGTTTTAATGGTGTGACTGGTGTCGGACATGTTTTAATGGTGTGACTGGGATGGGACATGTTTTAATGGTGTGACTGGGATGGGACATGTTTTAATGGTGTGACTGGGATGGGACATGTTTTAATGGTGTGACTGGGATGGGACATGTTTTACTGTTGTGACTGGGATGGGACATGTTTTAATGGTGTGACTGGTGTCGGACATGTTTTAATGGTGTGACTGGGATGGGACATGTTTTAATGGTGTGACTGGTGTCGGACATGTTTTAATGGTGTGACTGGTGTCGGACATGTTTTAATGGTGTGACTGGGAATGGACATGTTTTAATGGTGTGACTGGTGTCGGACATGTTTTAATGGTATGAAAGGATGGGACATGTTTCAATGGTTTGACTGGTGTCGGACATGTTTTAATGGTGTGACTGGTGTCGGACATGTTTTAATGGTGTGACTGGGATGGGACATGTTTTAATGGTGTGACTGGGATGGGACATGTTTTAATGGTGTGACTGGGATGGGACATGTTTTAATGGTGTGACTGGTGTCGGACATGATTTAATGGTGTGACTGGGATGGGACATGTTTTAATGGTGTGACTGGTGTCGGACATGTTTTAATGGTGTGACTGGGATTGGACATGTTTTAATGGTCTGACTGGTGTCGGACATGTTTTAATGGTGTGACTGGGATGGGACATGTTTTAATGGTGTGACTGGGATGCGAAATGTTCTAATGGTGTGACTGGGATTGGACATGTTTTAATAGTGTGACTGGTGTCGGACATGTTTTAATGGTGTGACTGGGATGGGACATGTTTTAATGGTGTGACTGGGATGGGACTTGTTTTAATGGTGTGACTGGTGTCGGACATGTTTTAATGGTGTGACTGGTGTCGGACATGTTTTAATGGTGTGACTGGTGTCGGACATGTTTTAATGGTGTGACTGGGATGGGACATGTTTTAATGGTGTGACTGGGATGGGACATGTTTTAATGGTGTGAATGGTGTCGGACATGTTTTAATGGTGTGACTGGGATGGGACATGTTTTAATGTTGTGACTGGGGTGGGACATGTTTTAATGGTGTGACTGGGATGGGACATGTTTAAATGGTGTGACTGGGATGGGACATGTTTTAATGGTGTGACTGGTGTCGGACATGTTTTAATGGTGTGACTGGGATGGGACATGTTTTAATGGTGTGACTGGGATGGGACATGTTTTAATGGTGTGACTAGTGTCGGACATGTTTTACTGGTGTGACTGGGATGGGACATGTTTTAATGGTGTGACTGGGATGGGACATGTTTTAATGGTGTGACTAGTGTCGGACATGTTTTAATGGTGTGACTGGTGTCGGACATGTTTTAATGGTGTGACTGGGATGGGACATGTTTTAATGGTTTGACTGGTGTCGGACATGTTTTAATGGTGTGACTGGTGTCGGACATGTTTTAATGGTGTGACTGGGATGGGACATGTTTTAATGGTGTGACTGGTGTCGGACATGTTTTAATGGTGTGACTGGTGTCGGACATGTTTTAATGGTGTGACTGGGATGGGACATGTTTTAATGGTGTGACTGGGATGGGACATGTTTTAATGGTGTGACTGGTGTCGGACGTGTTTTAATGGTGTGACTGGGATGGGACATGTTTTAATGGTGTGACAGGTGTCGGACATGTTTTAATGGTGTGACTGGGATGGGACATGTTTTAATGGTGTGACTGGTGTCGGACATGTTTTAATGGTGTGACTGGTGTCGGACATGTTTTAATGGTGTGACTGGGATGGGACATGTTTTAATGGTGTGACTGGTGTCAGACATGTTTTAATGGTGTGACTGGGATGGGACATGTTTTAATGGTGTGACTGGGATGGGACATGTTTTAATGGTGTGACTGGTGTCGGACATGTTTTAATGGTGTGACTGGGATGGGACATGTTTTAATGGTGTGACTGGGATGGGACATGTTTTAATGGTGTCACTGGTGTCGGACATGTTTTAATGGTGTGACTGGGATGGGACATGTTTTAATGGTGTGACTGGTGTCGGACATGTTTTAATGGTGTGACTGGGATGGGACATGTTTTAATGGTGTGACTGGTGTCGGACATGTTTTAATGGTGTGACTGGTGTCGGACATGTTTTACTGGTGTGACTGGGATGGGACATGTTTTAATGGTGTGACTGGGATGGGACATGTTTTAATGGTGTGACTGGGATGGGACATGTTTTAATGGTGTGTCTGGTGTCGGACATGTTTTAATGGTGTGTTTGGGATGGGACATGTTTTAATGGTGTGACTGGTGTCGGACATGATTTAATGGTGTGACTGGGATGGGACATGTTTTAATGGTGTGACTGGTGTCGGACATGTTTTAATGGTGTGACTGGGATGGGACATGTTTTAATGGTGTGACTGGTGTCGGACATGTTTTAATGGTGTGACTGGGATGGGACATGTTTTAATGGTGTGACTGGGATGGGACATGTTTTAATGGTGTGACTGGTGTCGGACATGTTTTAATGGTGTGACTGGGATGGGACATGTTTTAATGGTGTGACTGGGATGGGACATGTTTTAATGGTGTGACTGGTGTCGGACATGTTTTAATGGTGTAACTGGGATGGGACATGTTTTACTGGTGTGACTCGGATGGGACATGTTTTAATGGTGTGACTGGGATGGGACATGTTTTAATGGTGTGACTGGTGTCGGACATGTTTTAATGGTGTGACTGGTGTCGGACATGTTTTAATGGTGTGACTGGGATGGGACATGTTTTAATGGTGTGACTGGTGTCGGACATGATTTAATGGTGTGACTGGGATGGGACATGTTTTAATGGTGTGACTGGTGTCGGACATGTTTTAATGGTGTGACTGGGATGGGACATGTTTTAATGGTGTGACTGGGATGGGACATGTTTTAATGGTTTTTCTGGTGTCGGACATGTTTTAATGGTGTGACTGGTGTCGGACAAGCTTTAATGGTGTGACTGGGATGGGACATGTTTTAATGGTGTGACTGGGATGGGACATGTTTTAATGGTGTGACTGGTGTCGGACATGTTTTAATGGTGTGACTGGTGTCGGACATGTTTTAATGGTGTGACTGGGATGGGACATGTTTTAATGGTGTGACTGGTGTCGGACATGTTTTAATGGAGTGACTGGTGTCGGACATGTTTTACTGGTGTGACTGGGATGGGACATGTTTTAATGGTGTGACTGGTGTCGGACATGTTTTAATGGTGTGACTGGGATATGACATGTTTTAATGGTCTGACTGGGATGGGACTTTTTTTAATGGTGTGACTGGTGTCTGACATGTTTTAATGGTGTGACTGGGATGGGACATGTTTTAATGTTGTGACTGGGATGGGACATGTTTTAATGGTGTGACTGGTGTCGGACATGTTTTAATGGTGTGACTGGGATGGGACATGTTTTAATGGTGTGACTGGGATGGGACATGTCTTAATGGTGTGACTGGGATGGGACATGTTTTAATGGTGTGACTGGTGTCGGACATGTTTTAATGGTGTGACTGGTGTCGGACATGTTTTAATGGTGTGACTGGTGTCGGACATGTTTTAATGGTGTGACTGGGATGGGACATGTTTTAATGGTGTGACTGGGATGGGACATGTTTTAATGGTGTGACTGGGATGGGACATGTTTTAATGGTGTGACTGGGATGGGACATGTTTTACTGGTGTGACTGGGATGGGACATGTTTTAATGGTGTGACTGGTGTCGGACATGTTTTAATGGTGTGACTGGGATGGGACATGTTTTAATGGTGTGACTGGTGTCGGACATGTTTTAATGGTGTGACTGGTGTCGGACATGTTTTAATGGTGTGACTGGGAATGGACATGTTTTAATGGTGTGACTGGTGTCGGACATGTTTTAATGGTATGAAAGGATGGGACATGTTTCAATGGTTTGACTGGTGTCGGACATGTTTTAATGGTGTGACTGGTGTCGGACATGTTTTAATGGTGTGACTGGGATGGGACATGTTTTAATGGTGTGACTGGGATGGGACATGTTTTAATGGTGTGACTGGGATGGGAAATGTTTTAATAGTGTGACTGGTGTCGGACATGTTTAAATGGTGTGACTGGGATGGGACATCTTTTAATGGTGTGACTGGGATGGGACTTGTTTTAATGGTGTGACTGGTGTCGGACATGTTTTAATGGTGTGACTGGTGTCGGACATGTTTTAATGGTGTGACTGGTGTCGGACATGTTTTAATGGTGTGACTGGGATGGGACATGTTTTAATGGTGTGACTGGGATGGGACATGTTTTAATGGTGTGAATGGTGTCGGACATATTTTAATGGTGTGACTGGGATCGGACATGTTTTAATGGTGTGACTGGGATGGGACATGTTTTAATGGTGTGACTGGTGTCGGACATGTTTTAATGGTGTGACTGGGATGGGACATGTTTTAATGGTGTGACTGGTGTCGGACATGTTTTAATGGTGTGACTGGGGTGGGACATGTTTTAATGGTCTGACTGGCATGGGACATGTTTTAATGGTGTGATTAGGATGGGACATGTTTTAATGGTGTGACTGGTGTCGGACATGTTTTAATGGTGTGACTGGTGTCGGACATATTTTAATGGTGTGACTGGGATGGGACATGTTTTAATGGTGTGACTGGTGTCGGACATGTTTTAATGGTGTGACTGGGATGGGACATGTTTTAATGGTGTGACTGGGATGGGACATGTTTTAATGGTGTGACTGGTGTCGGACATGTTTTAATGGTGTGACTGGGATGGGACATGTTTTAATGGTGTGACTGGGATGGGACATGTTTTAATGCTGTGACTGGTGTCGGACATGTTTTACAGGTGTGACTGGGATGGGACATGTTTCAATGGTGTGACTGGTGTCGGACATGTTTTAATGGTGTGACTGGGATGGGACATGTTTTAATGGTGTGACTGGGATGGGACATGTTTTAATGGTGTGACTGGGATGGGACATGTTTTAATGGTGTGACTGGTGTCGGACATGTTTTAATGGTGTGACTGGTGTCGGACATGTTTTACTGGTGTGACTGGGATGGGACATGTTTTAATGGTGTGACTGGGATGGGACATGTTTTAATGGTGTGACTGGGATGGGACATGTTTTAATGGTGTGACTAGTGTCGGACATGTTTTAATGGTGTGACTGGTGTCGGACATGTTTTAATGGTGTGACTGGGATGGGACATGTTTTAATGGTGTGACTGGGATGGGACATGTTTGAATGGTGTGACTGGGATGGGACATGTTTTAATGGTGTGACTGGTGTCGGACATGTTTTAATGGTGTGACTGGTGTCGGACATGTTTTAATGGTGTGACTGGTATCGGACATTTTTTAATGGTGTGACTGGGATGGGACATGTTTTAATGGTGTGACTGCTGTCGGACATGTTTTAATGGTGTGACTGGTGTCGGACATGTTTTAATGGTGTGACTGGGATGGGACATGTTTTAATGGTGTGACTGGAATGGGACATGTTTTAATGGTGTGACTGGGATGGGACATGTTTTAATGGTGTGACTGGGATGGGACATGTTTTAATGGTGTGACTGGAATGGGACATGTTTTAATGGTGTGACTGGGATGGGACATGTTTTAATGGTGTGACTGGAATGGGACATGTTTTAATGGTGTGACTGGTGTCGGACATGTTTTAATGGTGTGACTGGAATGGGACATGTTTTAATGGTGTGACTGGGATAGGACATGTTTTAATGGTGTGACTGGGATGGGACATGTTTTAATGGGGTGACTGGGATGGGACATGTTTTAATGGTGTGACTGGTGTCGGACATGTTTTAATGGTGTGACTGGGATGGGACATGTTTTAATGGTGAACTGGGATTGGACATGTTTTAATGGTGTGACTGGTGTCGGACATGTTTTAATGGTGTGACTGGGATGGGACATGTTTTAATGGTGTGACTGGTGACGGACATGTTTTAATGATGTGACTGGGATGGGACATGTTTTAATGGTGTGACTGGGATGGGACATGTTTTAATGGTGTGACTTTTGTCGGACATGTTTTACTGGTGTGACTGGGATGGGAAATGTTTTAATGGTGTGACTGGGATGGGACATGTTTTAATGGTGTGACTGGGATTGGACATGTTTTAATGGTGTGACTGGTGTCGGACATGTTTTAATGGTGTGACTGGTGTCGGACATGTTTTAATGGTGTGTCTGGGATGGGACATGTTTTAATGGTGTGACTGGGATGGGACATGTTTTAATGGTGTGACTGGGATGGGACATGTTTTAATGGTGTGACTGGGATGGGACATGTTTTAATGGTGTGACTGGTGTCGGACATTTTTAATGGTGTGACTGGGATGGGACATGTTTTAATGGTGTGACTGGGATGGGACATGTTTTAATGGTGTGACTGGTGTCGGACATGTTTTAATGGCGTGACTGGGATGGGACATGTTTTAATGGTGTGACTGGGATGGGACATGTTTTAATGGTGTGACTGGTGTCGGACATGTTTTAATGGTGTGACTGGGATGGCACATGTTTTAATGGTGTGACTAGTGTCGGACATGTTTTAATGGAGTGACTGGAATGGGACATGTTTTAATGGTGTGACTGGGATGGGACATGTTTTAATGGTGTGACTGGTGTCGGACATGTTTTAATGGTGTGACTGGGATGGGACATGTTTTAATGGTGTGACTGGTGTCGGACATGTTTTAATGATGTGACTGGGATGGGACATGTTTTAATGGTGTGACTGGTGTCGGACATGTTTTAATGGTGTGACTGGTGTCGGACATGTTTTAATGGTGTGACTGGTGTCGGACATGTTTTAATGGTGTGACTGGGATCGGACATGTTTTAATGGTGTGACTGGTGTCGGACATGTTTTAATGGTGTGACTGGGATGGGACATGTTTTAATGGTGTGACTGGGATGGGACATGTTTTAATGGTGTGACTGGTGTCGGACATGATTTAATGGTGTGACTGGTGTCGGACATGTTTTAATGGTGTGACTGGTGTCGGACATGTTTTAATGGTGTGACTGGGATGGGACATGTTTTAATGGTGTGACTGGTGTCAGACATCTTTTAATGGTGTGACTGGTGTCGGACATGTTTTAATGGTGTGACTGGGATGGGACATGTTTTAATGGTGTGACTGGGATGGGAAATGTTTTAATGGTGTGACTGGTGTCGGACATGTTTTAATGGTGTGACTGGGATGGGACATGTTTTAATGGTGTGACTGGGATGGGACATGTTTTAATGGTGTGACTGGTGTCGGACATGTTTTAATGGTGTGACTGGGATGGAAAATGTTTTAATGGTGTGACTGGTGTCGAACATGTTTTAATGGTGTGACTGGTGTCGGACATGTTTTAATGGTGTGACTGGGATGGGACATGTTTTAATGGTGTGACTGGTGTCGGACATGTTTTAATGGTGTGACTGGGATGGGACATGTTTTAATGGTGTGACTGGTGTCGGACATGTTTTAATGGTGTGACAGGGATGGGACATGTTTTAATGGTGTGACTGGGATGGGACATGTTTTAATGGTGTGACTGGTGTCGGACATGTTTTACTGGTGTGACTGGGATGGGACATGTTATACTGGTTTGACTGGGATGGGACATGTTTTAATGATGTGACTGGGATGGGACATGTTTTAATGGTGTGACTGGGATGGGATATGTTTTAATGGTGTGACTGGTGTCGGACATGTTTTAATGGTGTCACTGGTGTCGGACATGTTTTAATGGTGTGACTGGGATGGGACATTTTTTAATGGTGTGACTGGTGTCGGACATGTTTTAATGGTGTGACTGGGATGGGACATGTTTTAATGGTGTGACTGGTGTCGGACATGTTTTAATGGTGTGACTGGGATGGGACAAGTTTTAATGGTGTGACTGGGATGGGACATGTTTTAATGGTGTGACTGGGATGGGACATGTTTTAATGGTGTGACTGGGATGGGACATGTTTTAATGGTGTGACTGGGATGGGACATGTTTTAATGGTGTGACTGGTGTCGGACATGTTTTAATGGTCTGACTGGTGTCGGACATGTTTTAATGGTGTGACTGGGATGGGACATGTTTTAATGGTGTGACTGGTGTCGGACATGTTTTAATGGTGTGACTGGGATGGGACATGTTTTAATGGTGTGACTGGGATGGGACATGTTTTAATGGTATGACTGGTGTCGGACATGTTTAATGGTGTGACTGGGATGGGACATGTTTTAATGGTGTGACTGGTGTCGGACATGTTTTAATGGTGTGACTGTGATGGGACATGTTTTAATGGTGTGACTGGGATGGGACATGTTTTAATGGTTTGACTGGTGTCGGACATGTTTTACTGGTGTGACTGGGATGGGACATGTTTTACTGGTGTGACTGGGATGGGACATGTTTTAATGGTGTGACTGGGATGGGACATGTTTTAATGGTGTGACTGGTGTCGGACATTGTTAATGGTGTGACTGGGATGGGACATGTTTTAATGGTGTGACTGGGATGGGACATGTTTTAATGGTGTGACTGGTGTCGGACATGTTTTAATGGTCTGACTGGGATGGGACATGTTTTAATGGTGTGACTGGGATGGGACATGTTTTAATGGTGTGACTGGTGTCGGACATGTTTTAATGGTGTGACTGGTGTCGGACATGTTTTAATGGTTTGACTGGGATCGGACATGTTTTAATGGTGTGACTGGGATGGGACATGTTTTAATGGTGTGACTGTGATGGGACATGTTTTAATGGTGTGACTGGGATGCGACATGTTTTACTGGTGTGACTGGGATGGGACATGTTTTAATGATCTGGCTGGTGTCGGACATGTTTTAATGGTGTGACTGGTGTCGGACATGTTTTAATGGTGTGACTGGGATGGGACATGTTTTAATGGTGTGACTGGGATGGGACATGTTTTAATGGTGTGACTGGTGTCGGACATGTTTTAATGGTGTGACTGGGATGGGACATGTTTTAATGGTGTGACTGGTGTCGGACATGTTTTAATGGTGTGACTGGGATGGGACATGTTTTAATGGTGTGACTGGTGTCGGACATGTTTTAATGGTGTGACTGGTGTCGGACATGTTTTAATGGTGTGACTGGGATGGGACATGTTTTAATGGTGTGACTGGTATCGGACATGTTTTAATGGTGTGACTGCGATGGGACATGTTTTAATGGTGTGACTGGTGTCGGACATGTTTAAATGGTGTGACTGGGATGGGACATGTTTTATTGGTGTGACTGGGATGGGACTTGTTTTAATGGTGTGACTGGTGTCGGACATGTTTTAATGGTGTGACTGGTGTCGGACATGTTTTAATGGTGTGACTGGTGACGGACATGTTTTAATGGTGTGACTGGGATGGGACATGTTTTAATGGTGTGACTGGGATGGGACATGTTTTAATGGTGTGAATGGTGTCGGACATGTTTTAATGGTGTGACTGGGATGGGACATGTTTTAATGGTGTGACTGGGGTGGGACATGTTTTAATGGTGTGACTGGCATGGGACATGTTTTAATGGTGTGATTGGGATGGGACATGTTTTAATGGTGTGACTGGTGTCGGACATGTTTTAATGGTGTGACCTGGATGGGACATGTTTTAATGGTGTGACTGGGATGGGACATGTTTTAATGGTGTGACTGGTGTCGGACATGTTTTAATGGTGTGACTGGGATGGGACATGTTTTAATGGTGTGACTGGGATGGGACATGTTTTAAAGGTGTGACTGGGATGGGACATGTTTTAATGGTCTGACTGGTGTCGGACATGTTTTAATGGTGTGACTGGGATGGGACATGTTTTAATGGTGTGACTGGTGTCGGACATGTTTTAATGGTGTGACTGGGATGGGACATGTTTTAATGTTGTGACTGGGATGGGACATGTTTTAATGGTGTGACTGGTGTCGGACATGTTTTAATGGTGTGACTGGGATGGGACATGTTTTAATGGTGTGACTGGTGTCGGACATGTTTTAATGGTGTGACTGGTGTCGGACATGTTTTAATGGTGTGACTGGTGTCGGACATGTTTTAATGGTGTGACTGGGATGGGACATGTTTTACTGGTGTGACTGGTGTCGGACATGTTTTAATGGTGTGACTGGGATGGGACATGTTTTAATGGTGTGACTGGGATGGGACATGTTTTAATGGTGTGACAGGTGTCGGACATGTTTTAATGGTGTGACTGGTGTCGGACATGTTTTAGTGGTGTGACTGGGATGGGACATGTTTTAATGGTGTGACTGGGATGGGACATGTTTGAATGGTGTGACTGGGATGGGACATGTTTTAATGGTGTGACTGGTGTCGGACATGTTTTAATGGTGTGACTGGTGTCGGACATGTTTTAATGGTGTGACTGGGATGGGACATGTTTTAATGGTGTGACTGGGATGGGACATGTTTTAATGGTGTGACTGGTGTCGGACATGTTTTAATGGTGTGACTGGGATGGGACATGTTTTAATGGTGTGACTGGGATGGGACATGTTTTAATGGTGTGACTGGTATCGGACATGTTTTAATGGTGTGACTGGGATGGGACATGTTTTAATGGTGTGACTGGTATCGGACATGTTTTAATGGTGTGACTGGGATGGGACATGTTTTAATGGTGTGACTGCTATCGGACATGTTTTAATGGTGTGACTGGGATGGGACATGTTTTAATGGTGTGACTGGGATGGGACATGTTTTAATGGTGTGACTGGGATGGGACATGTTTTAATGGTGTGACTGGGATGGGACATGTTTTAATGGTGTGACTGGTGTCGGACATGTTTTAATGGTGTGACTGGTGTCGGACATGTTTTAATGGTGTGACTGGGATGGGACATGTTTTAATGGTGTGACTGGTGACGGACATGTTTTAATGATGTGACTGGGATGGGACATGTTTTAATGGTGTGACTGGGATGGGACATGTTTTAATGGTGTGACTGGGATGGGACATGTTTTAATGATGTGACTGGTGTCGGACATGTTTTAATGGTGTGACTGGTGTCGGACATGTTTTAATGGTGTGACTGGTGTCGGACATGTTTTAATGGTGTGACTGGTGTCGGACATGTTTTAATGGTGTGACTGGTGTCGGACATGTTTTAATGGTGTGACTGGGATGGGACATGTTTTAATGGTGTGACTGGGATGGGACATGTTTTAATGGTGTGACTGGGATGGGACATGTTTTAATGGTGTGACTGGTGTCGGACATGTTTTAATGGTGTGACTGGGATGGGACATGTTTTAATGGTGTGACTGGTGTCGGACATGTTTTAATGGTGTGACTGGTGTCGGACATGTTTTAATGGTATGAAAGGATGGGACATGTTTTAATGGTGTGACTGGTGTCGGACATGTTTTAATGGTGTGACTGGTGTCGGACATGTTTTAATGGTGTGACTGGGATGGGACATGTTTTAATGGTGTGACTGGGATGGGAAATGTTTTAATAGTGTGACTGGTGTCGGACATGTTTAAATGGTGTGACTGGGATGGGACATCTTTTAATGGTGTGACTGGGATGGGACTTGTTTTAATGGTGTGACTGGTGTCGGACATGTTTTAATGGTGTGACTGGGATGGGACATGTTTTAATGGTGTGACTGGTGTCGGCCATGTTTTAATGGTGTGACTGGGATGGGACATGTTTTAATGGTGTGACTGGGATGGGACATGTTTTAATGGTGTGACTGGTGTCGGACATGTTTTAATGGTGTCACTGGTGTCGGACATGTTTTAATGGTGTGACTGGGATGAGACATGTTTTAATGGTGTGACTGGGATGGGACATGTTTTAATGGTGTGACTGGGATGGGACATGTTTTAATGGTGTGACTGGTGTCGGACATGTTTTAATGGTGTGACTGGAATGGGACATGTTTTAATGGTGTGACTGGGATGGGACATGTTTTACTGGTGTGACTGGGATGGGACATGTTTTAATGGTGTGACTGGTGTCGGACATGTTTTAATGGTGTGACTGGGATGGGACATGTTTTAATGGTGTGACTGGTGTCGGACATGTTTTAATGGTGTGACTGGGATGGGACATGTTTTAATGGTGTGACTGGGATGGGACATGTTTTAATGGTGTGACTGGTGTCGGACATGTTTTAATGGTGTGACTGGGATGGGACATGTTTTAATGGTGTGACTGGGATGGGACATGTTTTAATGGTGTGACTGGTGTCGGACATGTTTTAATGGTGTGACTGGGATGGGACATGTTTTAATGGTGTGACTGGTGTCGGACATGTTTTAATGGTGTGACGGGGATGGGACATGTTTTAATGGTGTGACTGGGATGGGACATGTTTTAATGGTGTGGCTGGTGTCGGACATGTTTTAATGGTGTGACTGGGATGGGACATGTTTTAATGGTGTGACTGGGATGGGACATGTTTTAATGGTGTGACTGGTGTCGGACATGTTTTAAACGTGTGACTGGGATGGGACATGTTTTAATGGTGTGACTGGTGTCGGACATGTTTTAATGGTGTGACTGGGATGGGACATGTTTTAATGGTGTGACTGGGATGGGACATGTTTTAATGGTGTGACTGGGATGGGACATGTTTTAATGGTGTGACTGGTGTCGGACATGTTTTACTGGTGTGACTGGGATGGGACATGTTTTAATGGTGTGACTGGGATGGGACATGTTTTAATGGTGTGACTGGTGTCGGACATGTTTTAATGGTGTGACTGGTGTCGGACATGTTTTACTGGTGTGACTGGGATGGGACATGTTTTAATGGTGTGACTGGTGTCGGACATGTTTTAATGGTGTGACTGGTGTCGGACATGTTTTAATGGTGTGACTGGGATGGGACATGTTTTAATGGTGTGACTGGGATGGGACATGTTTGAAGGGTGTGACTGGGATGGGACATGTTTTAATGGTGTGACTGGAATGGGATATGTTTTAATGGTGTGACTGGGATCGGACATGTTTTAATGGTGTGACTGGGATGGGACATGTTTTAATGGTGTGACTGATGTCGGACATGTTTTAATGGTGTGACTGGTGTCGGACATGTTTTAATGGTGTGACTGGGATGGGACATGTTTTAATGGTGTGACTGGTGTCGGACATGTTTTAATGGTGTGACTGGTGTCGGACATGTTTTAATGGTGTGACTGGGATGGGACATGTTTTAATGGTGTGACAGGTGTCGGACATGTTTTAATGGTGTGACTGGTGTCGGACATGTTTTAATGGTGTGACTGGTGTCGGACATGTTTTAATGGTGTGACTGGGATCGGACATGTTTTAATGGTGTGACTGGTGTCGGACATGTTTTAATGGTGTGACTGGGATGGGACATGTTTTAATGGTGTGACTGGGATGGGACATGTTTTAATGGTGTGACTGGTGTCGGACATGTTTTAATGGTGTGACTGGTGTCGGACATGTTTTAATGGTGTGACTGGGATCGGACATGTTTTAATGGTGTGACTGGTGTCGGACATGTTTTAATGGTGTGACTGGTGTCGGACATGTTTTAATGGTGTGACTGGAATGGGACATGTTTTAATGGTGTGACTGGGATGGGACATGTTTTACTGGTGTGACTGGTGTCGGACATGTTTTAATGGTGTGACTGGGATGGGACATGTTTTAATGGTGTGACTGGTGTCGGACATGTTTTAATGGTGTGACTGGGATCGGACATGTTTTAATGGTGTGACTGGTGTCGGACATGTTTTAATGGTGTGACTGGTGTCGGACATGTTTTAATGGTGTGACTGGTGTCGGACATGTTTTAATGGTGTGACTGGTGTCGGACATGTTTTAATGGTGTGACTGGTGTCGGACATGTTTTAATGGTGTGACTGGGATGGGACATGTTTTAATGGTGTGACTGGGATGGGACATGTTTTAATGGTGTGACTGGGATGGGACATGTTTTAATGGTGTGACTGGTGTCGGACATGTTTTACTGGTGTGACTGGGATGGGACATGTTTTAATGGTGTGACTGGGATGGGACATGTTTTAATGGTGTGACTGGTGTCAGACATGTTTTAATGGTGTGACTGGTGTCAGACATGTTTTAATGGTGTGACTGGTGTCAGACATGTTTTAATGGTGTGACTGGTGTCGGACATGTTTTAATGGTGTGACTGGGATGGGACATGTTTTAATGGTGTGACTGGTGTCGGACATGTTTTAATGGTGTGACTGGGATGGGACATGTTTTAATGGTGTGACTGGGATGGGACATGTTTTAATGGTGTGACTGGGATCGGACATGTTTTAATGGTGTGACTGGTGTCGGACATGTTTTAATGGTGTGACTGGGATGGGACATGTTTTTATGGTGTGACTGGGATGGGACATGTTTTAATGGTGTGACTGGTGTCGGACATGTTTTAATGGTGTGACTGGTGTCGGACATGTTTTAATGGTGTGACTGGGATGGGACATGTTTTAATGGTGTGACTGGTGTCGGACATGTTTTAATGGTGTGACTGGGATCGGACATGTTTTAATGGTGTTACTGGGATGGGACATGTTTTTATGGTGTGACTGGGATGGGACATGTTTTAATGGTGTGACTGGTGTCGGACATGTTTTAATGGTGTGACTGGTGTCGGACATGTTTTAATTTTGTGTCTGGGATGGGACATGTTTTAATGGTGTGACTGGGATGGGACATGTTTTAATGGTGTGACTGGAATCGGACATGGTTTAATGGTGTGACTGGGATGGGACATGTTTTAATGGTGTGACTGGGATGGGACATGTTTTAATGGTGTGACTGGTGTCGGACATGTTTTAATGGTGTGACTGGGATGGGACATGTTTTAATGGTGTGACTGGTGTCGGACATGTTTTAATGGTGTGACTGGGATGGGACATGTTTTAATGGTGTGACTGGGGTGGGACATGTTTTAATGGTGTGACTCGGATGGGACATGTTTTAATGGTGTGACTGGTGTCGGACATGTTTTACTGGTGTGACTGGTGTCGGACATGTTTTGTTGGTGTGACTGGTGTCGGACATGTTTTAATGGTGTGACTGGTGTCGGACATGTTTTAATGGTGTTACTGGGATGGGACATGTTTTAATGGTGTGACTGGGATGGGACATGTTTTAATGGTGTGACTGGAATCGGACATGGTTTAATGGTGTGACTGGGATGGGACATGTTTTAATGGTGTGACTGGGATGGGACATGTTTTAATGGTGTGACTGGTGTCGGACATGTTTTAATGGTGTGACTGGGATGGGACATGTTTTAATGGTGTGACTGGTGTCGGACATGTTTTAATGGTGTGACTGGGATGGGACATGTTTTAATGGTGTGACTGGGGTGGGACATGTTTTAATGGTGTGACTCGGATGGGACATGTTTTAATGGTGTGACTGGTGTCGGACATGTTTTACTGGTGTGACTGGTGTCGGACATGTTTTAATGGTGTGACTGGTGTCGGACATGTTTTAATGGTGTGACTGGGATGGGACATGTTTTAATGGTGTGACTGGTGTCGGACATGTTTTACTGGTGTGACTGGTGTCGGACATGTTTTAATGGTGTGACTGGTGTCGGACATGTTTTAATGGGGTGACTGGGATGGGACATGTTTTAATGGTGTGACTGGTGTCGGACATGTTTTAATGGTGTGACTGGGATCGGACATGTTTTAATGGTGTGACTGGGGTGGGACATGTTTTAATGGTGTGACTCGGATGGGACATGTTTTAATGGTGTGACTGGTGTCGGACATGTTTTACTGGTGTGACTGGTGTCGGACATGTTTTAATGGTGTGACTGGTGTCGGACATGTTTTAATGGTGTGACTGGGATGGGACATGTTTTAATGGTGTGACTGGTGTCGGACATATTTTAATGGTGTGACTGGGATGGGACATGTTTTAATGGTGTGAATGGGATGGGACATGTTTTAATGGTTTGACTGGGAAGGGACATGTTTTAATGGTGTGACTGGGATGGGACATGTTTTAATGGTGTGACTGGTGTCGGACAAGTTTTGATGGTGTGACTGGGATGGGACATGTTTTAATGGTGTGACTGGTGTCGGACATGTTTTAATGGTGTGACAGGGATGGGACATGTTTTAATGGTGTGACTGGTGTCGGACATGTTTTAATGGTGTGACTGGTGTCGGAAATGTTTTAATGGTGTGACAGGGATGGGACATGTTTTAATGGTTTGACTGGGATGGGACATGTTTTAATGGTGTGACTGGTGTCGGACATGTTTTAATGGTGTGACTGGGATGGGACATGTTTTAATGGTGTGACTGGGATGGGACATGTTTTAATGGTGTGACTGGTGTCGGACATGTTTTAATGGTGTGACTGGGGTGGGACATGTTTTAATGGTGTGACTGGTGTCGGACATGTTTTAATGGTGTGACTGGGATGGGACATGTATTAATGGTGTGACTGGTGTCGGACATGTTTTAATGGTGTGACTGGGATGGGACATGTTTTAATGGTGTGACTGGGATGGGACATGTTTTAATGGTGTGACTGGTGTCGGACATGTTTTAATGGTGTGACTGGGATGGGACATGTTTTAATGGTGTGACAGGAATGGGACATGTTTTAATGGTGTGACTGGGATGGAACATGTTTTAATGGTGTGACTGGGATGGGACATGTTTTAATGGTGTGACTGGTGTCGGACATGTTTTAATGGTGTGACAAGGATCGGACATGTTTTACTGGTGTGACTGGTGTCGGACATGTTTTAATGGTGTGGCTGGTGTCGGACATGTTTTAATGGTGTGACTGGGATGGGACATGTTTTAATGGTGTGACAGGGATGGGACATGTTTTAATGGTGTGACTGGGATGGGACATGTTTTAATGGTGTGACTGGTGTCGGACATGTTTTAATGGTGTGACTGGTGTCGGACATGTTTTAATGGTCTGACTGGGATGGGACATGTTTTAATGGTGTGACTGGGATGGGACATGTTTTAATGGTGTGACTGGGATGGGACATGTTTTAATGGTGTGACTGGTGTCGGACATGTTTTAATGGTGTGACAGGGATGGGACATGTTTTAATGGTGTGACTGGGATGGGACATGTTTTAATGGTGTGACTGGGATGGGACATGTTTTAATGGTGTGACTGGTGTCGGACATGTTTTAATGGTGTGACTGGGATGGGACATGTTTTAATGGTGTGACTGGGATGGGACATGTTTTAATGGTGTGACTGGTGTCGGACATGTTTTACTGGTGTGACTGGGATGGGACATGTTTTAATGGTGTGACTGGGATGGGACATGTTTTAATGGTTTGACTGGGATGGGACATGTTTTAATGGTGTGACTGGTGTCGGACATGTTTTAATGGTGTGACTGGGATGGGACATGTTTTAATGGTGTGACTGGGATGGGACATGTTTTAATGGTGTGACTGGGATGGGACATGTTTTAATGGTGTGACTGGGATGGGACATGTTTTAATGGTGTGACTGGTGTCGGACATGTTTTAATGGTGTGACTGGGATGGGACATGTTTTAATGGTGTGACTGGGATGGGACATGTTTTAATGGTGTGACTGGGATGGGACATGTTTTAATGGTGTGACTGGGATGGGACATGTTTTAATGGTGTGACTGGTGTCGGACATGTTTTACTGGTGTGACTGGGATGGGACATGTTTTAATGGTGTGACTGGGATGGGACATGTTTTAATGGTGTGACTGGTGTCGGACATGTTTTAATGGTGTGACTGGTGTCGGACATGTTTTACTGGTGTGACTGGGATGGGACATGTTTTAATGGTGTGACTGGTGTCGGACATGTTTTAATGGTGTGACTGGTGTCGGACATGTTTTAATGGTGTGACTGGGATGGGACATGTTTTAATGGTGTGACTGGGATGGGACATGTTTGAAGGGTGTGACTGGGATGGGACATGTTTTAATGGTGTGACTGATGTCGGACATGTTTTAATGGTGTGACTGGTGTCAGACATGTTTTAATGGTGTGACTGGGATGGGACATGTTTTAATGGTGTGACTGGTGTCGGACATGTTTTAATGGTGTGACTGGTGTCGGACATGTTTTAATGGTGTGACTGGGATGGGACATGTTTTAATGGTGTGACAGGTGTCGGACATGTTTTAATGGTGTGACTGGTGTCGGACATGTTTTAATGGTGTGACTGGGATGGGACATGTTTTAATGGTGTGACTGGGCTCGGACATGTTTTAATGGTGTGACTGGTGTCGGACATGTTTTAATGGTGTGACTGGGATGGGACATGTTTTAATGGTGTGACTGGTGTCGGACATGTTTTAATGATGTGACTGGGATGGGACATGTTTTAATGGTGTGACTGGGATGGAACATGTTTTAATGGTGTGACTGGTGTCGGACATGTTTTAATGGTGTGACTGGGATGGGACATGTTTTAATGGTGTGACTGGTGTCGGACATGTTTTAATGGTGTGACTGGTGTCGGACATGTTTTAATGGTGTGACTGGGATGGGACATGTTTTTATGGTGTGACTGGGATGGGACATGTTTTAATGGTGTGACTGGTGTCGGACATGTTTTAATGGTGTGACTGGTGTCGGACATGTTTTAATGGTGTGACTGGGATGGGACATGTTTTAATGGTGTGACTGGGATGGGACATGTTTTAATGATGTGACTGGTGTCGGACATGTTTTAATGGTGTGACTGGTGTCGGACATGTTTTAATGGTGTGACTGGGAAGGGAAATGTTTTAATGGTGTGACTGGGATGGGACATGTTTTAATAGTGTGACTGGTGTCGGACATGTTTTAATGGTGTGACTGGGATGGGACATGTTTTAATGGTGTGACTGGTGTCGGACATGTTTTAATGGGGTGACTGGGATCGGACATGTTTTAATGGTGTGACTGGGGTGGGACATGTTTTAATGGTGTGACTCGGATGGGACATGTTTTAATGGTGTGACTGGTGTCGGACATGTTTTACTGGTGTGACTGGTGTCGGACATGTTTTAATGGTGTGACTGGTGTCGGACATGTTTTAATGGTGTGACTGCTGTCGGACATGTTTTAATGGGGTGACTGGGATGGGACATGTTTTAATGGTGTGACTGGTGTCGGACATGTTTTAATGGTGTGACTGGGATCGGACATGTTTTAATGGTGTGACTGGGGTGGGACATGTTTTAATGGTGTGACTCGGATGGGACATGTTTTAATGGTGTGACTGGTGTCGGACATGTTTTACTGGTGTGACTGGTGTCGGACATGTTTTAATGGTGTGACTGGTGTCGGACATGTTTTAATGGTGTGACTGGGATGGGACATGTTTTAATGGTGTGACTGGTGTCGGACATATTTTAATGGTGTGACTGGGATGGGACATGTTTTAATGGTGTGAATGGGATGGGACATGTTTTAATGGTGTGACTGGGAAGGGACATGTTTTAATGGTGTGACTGGGATGGGACATGTTTTAATGGTGTGACTGGTGTCGGACAAGTTTTGATGGTGTGACTGGGATGGGACATGTTTTAATGGTGTGACTGGTGTCGGATATGTTTTAATGGTGTGACAGGGATGGGACATGTTTTAATGGTGTGACTGGTGTCGGACATGTTTTAATGGTGTGACTGGTGTCGGAAATGTTTTAATGGTGTGACAGGGATGGGACATGTTTTAATGGTTTGACTGGGATGGGACATGTTTTAATGGTGTGACTGGTGTCGGACATGTTTTAATGGTTTGACTGGGATGGGGCATGTTTTAATGGTGTGACTGGGATGGGACATGTTTTAATGGTGTGACTGGTGTCGGACATGTTTTAATGGTGTGACTGGGGTGGGACATGTTTTAATGGTGTGACTGGTGTCGGACATGTTTTAATGGTGTGACTGGGATGGGACATGTTTTAATGGTGTGACTGGTGTCGGACATGTTTTAATGGTGTGACTGGGATGGGACATGTTTTAATGGTGTGACTGGGATGGGACATGTTTTAATGGTGTGACTGGTGTCGGACATGTTTTAATGGTGTGACTGGGATGGGACATGTTTTAATGGTGTGACAGGAATGGGACATGTTTTAATGGTGTGACTGGGATGGAACATGTTTTAATGGTGTGACTGGGATGGGACATGTTTTAATGGTGTGACTGGTGTCGGACATGTTTTAATGGTGTGACAAGGATCGGACATGTTTTACTGGTGTGACTGGTGTCGGACATGTTTTAATGGTGTGGCTGGTGTCGGACATGTTTTAATGGTGTGACTGGGATGGGACATGTTTTAATGGTGTGACAGGGATGGGACATGTTTTAATGGTGTGACTGGGATGGGACATGTTTTAATGGTGTGACTGGTGTCGGACATGTTTTAATGGTGTGACTGGTGTCGGACATGTTTTAATGGTGTGACTGGGATGGGACATGTTTTAATGGTGTGACTGGGATGGGACATGTTTTAATGGTGTGACTGGTGTCGGACATGTTTTAATGGTGTGACTGTTGTCGGACATGTTTTAATGGTGTGACTGGTGTCGGACATGTTTTAATGGTGTGACTGGGATGGGACATGTTTTAATGGTGTGACTGGGATGGGACATGTTTTAATGGTGTGACTGGTGTAGGACATGTTTTAATGGTGTGACTGGTGTCGGACATGTTTTAATGGTGTGACTGGGATGGGAAATGTTTTAATGGTGTGACTGGGATGGGACATGTTTTAATGGTGTGACTGGTGTCGGACATGTTTTAATGGTGTGACTGGGATGGGACATTTTTTAATGGTTTGACTGGGATGGGACATGTTTTAATGGTGTGACTGGGGTGGGACATGTTTTAATGGTGTGACTGGGATGGGACATGTTTTAATGGTGTGACTGGGATGGGACATCTTTTAATGGTGTGACTGGGATGGGACATGTTTTAATGGTGTGACTGGGATGGGACATGTTTTAATGGTGTGACTGGTGTCGGACATGTTTTAATGGTGTGACAGGGATGGGACATGTTTTAATGGTGTGACTGGGATGGGACATGTTTTAATGGTGTGACTGGGATGGGACATGTTTTAATGGTGTGACTGGTGTCGGACATGTTTTAATGGTGTGACTGGGATGGGACATGTTTTAATGGTGTGACTGGGATGGGACATGTTTTAATGGTGTGACTGGTGTCGGCCATGTTTTAATGGTGTGACTGGGATGGGACATGTTTTAATGGTGTGACTGGGATGGGACATGTTTTAATGGTGTGACTGGTGTCGGACATGTTTTAATGGTGTCACTGGTGTCGGACATGTTTTAATGGTGTGTCTGGGATGAGACATGTTTTAATGGTGTGACTGGGATGGGACATGTTTTAATGGTGTGACTGGGATGGGACATGTTTTAATGGTGTGACTGGTGTCGGACATGTTTTAATGGTGTGACTGGAATGGGACATGTTTTAATGGTGTGACTGGGATGGGACATGTTTTACTGGTGTGACTGGGATGGGACATGTTTTAATGGTGTGACTGGTGTCGGACATGTTTTAATGGTGTGACTGGGATGGGACATGTTTTAATGGTGTGACTGGTGTCGGACATGTTTTAATGGTGTGACTGGGATGGGACATGTTTTAATGGTGTGACTGGGATGGGACATGTTTTAATGGTGTGACTGGTGTCGGACATGTTTTAATGGTGTGACTGGGATGGGACATGTTTTAATGGTGTGACTGGGATGGGACATGTTTTAATGGTGTGACTGGTGTCGGACATGTTTTAATGGTGTGACTGGGATGGGACATGTTTTAATGGTGTGACTGGTGTCGGACATGTTTTAATGGTGTGACGGGGATGGGACATGTTTTAATGGTGTGACTGGGATGGGACATGTTTTAATGGTGTGGCTGGTGTCGGACATGTTTTAATGGTGTGACTGGGATGGGACATGTTTTAATGGTGTGACTGGGATGGGACATGTTTTAATGGTGTGACTGGTGTCGGACATGTTTTAAACGTGTGACTGGGATGGGACATGTTTTAATGGTGTGACTGGTGTCGGACATGTTTTAATGGTGTGACTGGGATGGGACATGTTTTAATGGTGTGACTGGGATGGGACATGTTTTAATGGTGTGACTGGGATGGGACATGTTTTAATGGTGTGACTGGTGTCGGACATGTTTTAATGGTGTGACTGGTGTCGGACATGTTTTAATGGTGTGACTGGGATGGGACATGTTTTAATGGTGTGACTGGGATGGGACATGTTTTAATGGGGTGACTGGTATGGGACATGTTTTAATGGTGTGACTGGTGTCGGACATGTTTTAAACGTGTGTCTGGGATGGGACATGTTTTAATGGTGTGACTGGTGTCGGACATGTTTTAATGGTGTGACTGGTGTCGGACATGTTTTAATGGTGTGTCTGGGATGGGACATGTTTTAATGGTGTGACTGGTGTCGGACATGTTTTAATGGTGTGTCTGGGATGGGACATGTTTTAATGGTGTGACTGATGTCGGACATGTTTTAATGGTGTGACTGGGATGGGACATGTTTTAATGGTGTGACTGGGATGGGACATGTTTTAATGGTGTGACTGGTGTCGGACATGTTTTAATGGTGTGACTGGGATGGGACATGTTTTACTGGTGTGACTGGGATGGGACATGTTTTAATGGTGTGACTGGTGTCGGACATGTTTTAATGGTGTGACTGGGATGGGACATGTTTTAATGGCGTGACTGGTGTCGGACATGTTTTAATGGTGTGACTGGTGTCGGACATGTTTTAATGTTGTGACTGGGATGGGACATGTTTTAATGGTGTGACTGGTGTCGGACATGTTTTAATGGTGTGACTGGGATGGGACATGTTTTAATGGTGTGACAGGTGTCGGACATGTTTTAATGGTGTGACTGGGATCGGACATCTTTTAATGGTGTGACTGGTGTCGGACATGTTTTAATGGTGTGACTGGGATGGGACATGTTTTAATGGTGTGACTGGTGTCGGACATGTTTTAATGGTGTGACTGGGATGGGACATGTTTTAATGGTGTGACTGGTGTCGGACATGTTTTAATGGTGTGACTGGGATGGGACATGTTTTAATGGTGTGACTGGGATGGAACAAGTTTTAATGGTGTGACTGGTGTCGGACATGTTTTAATGGTGTGACTGGGATGGGACATGTTTTAATGGTGTGACTGGTGTCGGACATTTTTTAATGGTGTGACTGGTGTCGGACATGTTTTAATGGTGTGACTGGGATGGGACATGTTTTTATGGTGTGACTGGGATGGGACATGTTTTAATGGTGTGACTGGTGTCGGACATGTTTTAATGGTGTGACTGGTGTCGGACATGTTTTAATGGTGTGACTGGTGTCGGACATGTTTTAATGGTGTGACTGGTGTCGGACATGTTTTAATGGTGTGACTGGTGTCGGACATGTTTTAATGGTGTGACTGGTGTCGGACATGTTTTAATGGTGTGACTGGGATGGGACATGTTTTAATGGTGTGACTGGGATGGGACATGTTTTAATGGTGTGACTGGTGTCGGACATGTTTTAATGGTGTGACTGGGATGGGACATGTTTTAATGGTGTGACTGGGATGGGACATGTTTTAATGGTGTGACTGGTGTCGGACATGTTTTAATGGTGTGACTGGGATGGGACATGTTTTAATAGTGTGATTGGTGTCAGACATGTTTTAATGGTGTGACTGGGATGGGACATGTTTTAATGGTGTGACTGGTGTCGGACATGTTTTAATGGTGTGACTGGGATGGGACATGTTTTAATGGTGTGACTGGTATCGGACATGTTTTAATGGTGTGACTGGTGTCGGAAATGTTTTAATGGTGTGACTGGGATGGGACATGTTTTAATGGTGTGACTGGGATGGGACATGTTTTAATGGTGTGACTGGTGTCGGACATGTTTTAATGGTGTGACTGGGATGGGACATGTTTTAATGGTGTGACTGGGATGGGACATGTTTTAATGGTGTGACTGGTGTCGGACATGTTTTAATGGTGTGACTGGGATGGGACATGTTTTAATGGTGTGACTGGTGTCGGACATGTTTTAATGGTGTGACTGGTGTCGGACATGTTTTAATGGTGTGACTGGTGTCGGACATGTTTTAATAGTGTGACTGGGATGGGACATGTTTTAATGGTGTGACTCGGATGGGACATGTTTTAATGGTGTGACTGGTGTCGGACATGTTTTACTGGTGTGACTGGGATGGGACATGTTTTAATGGTGTGACTGGTGTCGGACATGTTTTAATGGTGTGACTGGTGTCGGACATGTTTTAATGGTGTGACCGGGATGGGACATGTTTTAATGGTGTGACCGGGATGGGACATGTTTTAATGGTGTGACTGGGATGGGACATGTTTTAATGGTGTGACTGGTGTCGGACATGTTTTAATGGTGTGACTGGTGTCGGACATGTTTTAATGGTGTGACTGGTGTCGGACATATTTTAATGGTGTGACTGGGATGGGACTTGTTTTAATGGTGTGAATGGGATGGGACATGTTTTAATGGTGTGACTGGGATGGGACATGTTTTAATGGTGTGAATGGTGTCGGACAAGTTTTGATGGTGTGACTGGGATGGGACATGTTTTAATGGTGTGACTGGTGTCGGACATGTTTTAATGGTGTGACTGGGATGGGACATGTTTTAATGGTGTGACTGGTGTCGGACATGTTTTAATGGTGTGACTGGGATGGGACATGTTTTAATGGTGTGACAGGGATGGGACATGTTTTAATGGTTTGACTGGGATGGGTCATGTTTTAATGGTGTGACTGGGATGGGACATGTTTTAATGGTGTGACTGGTGTCGGACATGTTTTAATGGTGTGACTGGGGTGGGACATGTTTTAATGGTGTGACTGGGATGGGACATGTTTTAATGGTGTGACTGGTGTCGGACATGTTTTAATGGTGTGACTGGTGTCGGACATGTTTTAATGGTGTGACTGGTGTCGGACATGTTTTAATCGTGTGACTGGGATGGGACATGTTTTAATGGTGTGACTGGTGTCGGACATGTTTTAATCGTGTGACTGGGATGGGACATGTTTTAATGGTGTGACTGGTGTCGGACATGTTTTAATGGTGTGACTGGGATGGGACATGTTTTAATGGTGTGACTGGTGTCGGACATGTTTTAATGGTGTGGCTGGTGTCGGACATGTTTTAATGGTCTGACTGGGATGGGACATGTTTTAATGGTGTGACAGGGATGGGACATGTTTTAATGGTGTGACTGTGATGGGACATGTTTTAATGGTGTGACTGGTGTCGGACATGTTTTAATGGTGTGACTGGTGTCGGACATGTTTTAATGGTGTGACTGGGATGGGACATGTTTTAATGGTGTGACTGGGATGGGACATGTTTTAATGGTGTGACTGGTGTCGGACATGTTTTAATGGTGTGACTGGTGTCGGACATGTTTTAATGGTGTGAATGGGAAGGGACATGTTTTAATGGTGTGACTGGTGTGGGACATGTTTTAATGGTGTGACTGGGATGGGACATGTTTTAATGGTGTGACTGGGATGGGACATGTTTTAATGGTGTGACTGGTGTGGGACATGTTTTAATGGTGTGACTGGGATGGGACATGTTTTAATGGTGTGACTGGGATGGGACATGTTTTAATGGTGTGACTGGTGTCGGACATGTTTTAATGGTGTGACTGTTGTCGGACATGTTTTAATGGTCTGACTGGGATGGGACATGTTTTAATGGTGTGACTGGGATGGAACATGTTTTAATGGTGTGACTGGGATGGGACATGTTTTAATGGTGTGACTGTTGTCGGACATGTTTTAATGGTGTGACTGGTGTCGGACATGTTTTAATGGTGTGACTGGGATGGGACATGTTTTAATGGTGTGACTGGGATGGGACATGTTTTAATGATGTGACTGGTGTAGGACATGTTTTAATGGTGTGACTGGTGTCGGACATGTTTTAATGGTCTGACTGGGATGGGACATGTTTTAATGGTGTGACTGGGATGGGACATGTTTTAATGGTGTGACTGGTTCGGACATGTTTTAATGGTGTGACTGGGATGGGACATGTTTTAATGGTTTGACTGGGATGGGACATGTTTTAATGGTGTGACTGGGGTGGGACATGTTTTAATGGTGTGACTGGGATGGGACATCTTTTAATGGTATGACTGGGATGGGACATCTTTTAATGGTGTGACTGGGATGGGACATGTTTTAATGGTGTGACTGGTGTCGGACATGTTTTAATGGTGTGACAGGGATGGGACATGTTTTAATGGTGTGACTGGGATGGGACATGTTTTAATGGTGTTACTGGTGTCGGACATGTTTTAATGGTGTGACTGGGATGGGACATGTTTTAATGGTGTGACTGGGATGGGACATGTTTTAATGGTGTGACTGGTGTCGGCCATGTTTTAATGGTGTGACTGGGATGGGACATGTTTTAATGGTGTGACTGGGATGGGACATGTTTTAATGGTGTGACTGGTGTCGGACATGTTTTAATGGTGTGACTGGGATGGGACATGATTTAATGGTGTGACTGGGATGAGACATGTTTTAATGGTGTGACTGGGATGGGACATGTTTTAATGGTGTGACTGGTGTCGGACATGTTTTAATGCTGTGACTGGGATGGGACATGTTTTACTGGTGTGACTGGGATGGGACATGTTTTAATGGTGTGACTGGGATGGGACATGTTTTAATTGTGTGACTGGGATGGGACATGATTTAATGGTGTGACTGGGATGGGACATGTTTCAATGGTGTGACTGGTGTCGGACAGGTTTTAATGGTTTGACTGGTGTCGGACATGTTTTAATGGTGTGACTGGTGTCGGACATGTTTTAATGGTGTGACTGGGATGGGACATGTTTTAATGGTGTGACTGGTGTCGGACATGTTTTAATGGTGTGACTGGGATGGGACATGTTTTAATGGTGTGACTGGGATGGGACATGTTTTAATGGTGTGACTGGTGTCGGATATGTTTTAATGTTGTGACTGGGATGGGACATGTTTTAATGGTGTGACTGGGATGCGACATGTTTTAATGGTGTGACTGGTGTCGGACATGTTTTATTGGTGTGACTGGGATGAGACATGTTTTAATGGTGTGACTGGGAATGGACATGTTTTAATGGTGTGACTGGGATGGGACATGTTTTAATGGTGTGACTGGGATGGGACATGTTTTAATGGTGTGACTGGGATGGGACATGTTTTAATGGTGTGACTGGTGTCGGACATGTTTTAATGGTGTGACTGGGATGGGACATGTTTTAATGGTGTAACTGGGATGGGACATGTTTTAATGGTGTGACTGGTGTCGGACATGTTTTAATGGTGTGACTGGGATGGGACATGTTTTAATGGTGTGACTGGTGTCAGACATGTTTTAATGGTGTGACTGGTGTCGGACATGTTTTAATGTTGTGACTGGGATGGGACATGTTTTAATGGTGTGACTGGTGTCGGACATGTTTTAATGGTGTGACTGGTGTCGGACATGTTTTAATGGTGTGACTGGGATGGGACATGTTTTAATGGTGTGACTGGTGTCGGACATGTTTTAAACGTGTGACTGGGATGGGACATGTTTTAATGGTGTGACTGGTGTCGGACATGTTTTAATGGTGTGACTGGGATGGGACATGTTTTAATGGTGTGACTGGGATGGGACATGTTTTAATGGTGTGACTGGTGTCGGACATGTTTTAATGGTGTGACTGGGATGGGACATGTTTTAATGGTGTGACGGGGATGGGACATGTTTTAATGGTGTGACTGGTGTAGGACAAGTTTTAATGGTGTGACTGGGATGGGACATGTTTTAATGGTGTGACTGGGATGGGACATGTTTTAATGGTGTGACTGGTTTCTGACATGTTTTAATGGTGTGACTGGTGTCGGACATGTTTTAATGGTGTGATTGGGATGGGACATGTTTTAATGGTGTGACTGGGATGGGACCTGTTTTAATGGTGTGACTGGTGTCGGACATGTTTTAATGTTGTGACTGGGATGGGACATGTTTTAATGGTGTGACTGGTGTCGGACATGTTTTAATGGTGTGACTGGGATGGGACATGTTTTAATGGTGTGACTGGGATGGGACATGTTTTAATGGTGTGACTGGTGTCGGACATGTTTTAAACGTGTGACTGGGATGGGACATGTTTTAATGGTGTGACTGGTGTCGGACATGTTTTAATGGTGTGACTGGGATGGGACATGTTTTAAAGGTGTGACTGGTGTCGGACATGTTTTAATGGTGTGACTGGGATGGGACATGTTTTAATGGTGTGACTGGGATGGGACATGTTTTAATGGTGTGACTGGGATGGGACATGTTTTAATGGTGTGACTGGGATGGGACATGTTTTAATGGTGTGACTGGGATGGGACATGTTTTAATGGTGTGACTGGGATCGGACTTGTTTTAATGGTGTGACTGGGATGGGACATGTTTTAAAGGTGTGACTGGTGTCGGACATGTTTTAATGGTGTGATTGGGATGGGACATGTTTTAATGGTGTGACTGGTGTCGGACATGTTTTAATGGTGTGACTGGTGTCGGACATCTTTTAATGTTGTGACTGGGATGGGACATGTTTTAATGGTGTGACTGGTGTCGGACATGTTTTAATGGTGTGACTGGGATGGGACATGTTTTAATGGTGTGACTGGTGTCGGACATGTTTTAATGGTGTGAATGGTGTCGGACATGTTTTAATGGTGTGACTGGGATGGGACATGTTTTAATGGTGTAACTGGTGACGGACATGTTTTAATGGTGTGACTGGGATGGGACATGTTTTACTGGTGTGACTGGGATGGGACATGTTTTACTGGTGTGACTGGGAAGGGACATGTTTTAATGGTGTGACTGGTGTCGGACATGTTTTAATGGTGTGACTGGTGTCGGACATGTTTTAATGCTGTGACTGGGATGGGACATGTTTTAATGGTGTGACTGGGATGGGACATGTTTTAATGGTGTGACTGGTGTCGGACATGTTTTAATGGTGTGACTGGGATGGGACATGTTTTAATGGTGTGCCTGGTGACGGACATGTTTTAATGGTGTGACTGGGATGGGACATGTTTTACTGGTGTGACTGGTGTCGGACATGTTTTAATGGTGTGACTGGTGTCGGACATGTTTTAATGGTGTGACTGGGATGGGACATGTTTTAATGGTGTGACTGGGATGGGACATGTTTTAATGGTGTGACTGGTGTCGGACATGTTTTAATGGTGTGACTGGGATGGGACATGTTTTAATGGTGTGACTGGGATGGGACATGTTTTAATGGTGTGACTGGTGTCGGACATGTTTTAATGCTGTGACTGGGATGGGACATGTTTTAATGGTGTGACTGGGATGGGACATGTTTTAATGGTGTGACTGGTGTCGGACATGTTTTAATGGTGTGACCGGTGTCGGATATGTTTTAATGGTGTGACTGGGATGGGACATGTTTTAATGGTGTGACTGGGATGCGACATGTTTTAATGGTGTGACTGGTGTCGGACATGTTTTATTGGTGTGACTGGGATGAGACATGTTTTAATGGTGTGACTGGGAATGGACATGTTTTAATGGTGTGACTGGGATGGGACATGTTTTAATGGTGTGACTGGGATGGGACATGTTTTAATGGTGTGACTGGGGTGGGACATGTTTTAATGGTGTGACTGGGATGGGACATGTTTTAATGGTGTGACTGGGATGGGACATGTTTTAATGGTGTGACTGGTGTCGGACATGTTTTAATGGTGTGACTGGGAAGGGACATGTTTTAATGGTGTAACTGTGATGGGACATGTTTTAATGGTGTGACTGGTGTCGGACATGTTTTAATGGTGTGACTGGGATGGGACATGTTTTAATGGTGTGACTGGTGTCAGACATGTTTTAATGGTGTGACTGGTGTCGGACATGTTTTAATGTTGTGACTGGGATGGGACATGTTTTAATGGTGTGACTGGTGTCGGACATGTTTTAATGGTGTGACTGGTGTCGGACATGTTTTAATGGTGTGACTGGGATGGGACATGTTTTAATGGTGTGACTGGTGTCGGACATGTTTTAAACGTGTGACTGGGATGGGACATGTTTTAATGGTGTGACTGGTGTCGGACATGTTTTAATGGTGTGACTGGGATGGGACATGTTTTAATGGTGTGACTGGGATGGGACATGTTTTAATGGTGTGACTGGTGTCGGACATGTTTTAATGGTGTGACTGGGATGGGACATGTTTTAATGGTGTGACGGGGATGGGACATGTTTTAATGGTGTGACTGGTGTAGGACATGTTTTAATGGTGTGACTGGGATGGGACATGTTTTAATGGTGTGACTGGGATGGGACATGTTTTAATGGTGTGACTGGTTTCTGACATGTTTTAGTGGTGTGACTGGGATGGGACATGTTTTAATGGTGTGACTGGTTTCTGACATGTTTTAGTGGTGTGACTGGTGTCGGACATGTTTTAATGGTGTGACTGGGATGGGACATGTTTTAATGGTGTGACTGGGATGGGACCTGTTTTAATGGTGTGACTGGTGTCGGACATGTTTTAATGTTGTGACTGGGATGGGACATGTTTTAATGGTGTGACTGGTGTCGGACATGTTTTAATGGTGTGACTGGGATGGGACATGTTTTAATGGTGTGACTGGTGTCGGACATGTTTTAAACGTGTGACTGGGATGGGACATGTTTTAATGGTGTGACTGGTGTCGGACATGTTTTAATGGTGTGACTGGGATGGGACATGTTTTAAAGGTGTGACTGGTGTCGGACATGTTTTAATGGTGTGACTGGGATGGGACATGTTTTAATGGTGTGGCTGGGATGGGACATGTTTTAATGGTGTGACTGGGATGGGACATGTTTTAATGGTGTGACTGGGATCGGACATGTTTTAATGGTGTGACTGGGATGGGACATGTTTTAAAGGTGTGACGGGTGTCGGACATGTTTTAATGGTGTGACTGGTGTCGGACATGTTTTAATGGTGTGACTGGTGTCGGACATCTTTTAATGGTGTGACTGGGATGGGACATGTTTTAATGGTGTGACTGTGATGGGACATGTTTTAATGGTGTGACTGGTGTCGGACATGTTTTAATGGTGTGACTGGGATGGGACATGTTTTAATGGTGTGACTGGTGTCGGACATGTTTTAATGGTGTGACTGGGATGGGACATGTTTTAATGGTGTGACTGGGATGGGACATGTTTTAATGGTGTGACTGGTGTCGGACATGTTTTAATGCTGTGACTGGGATGGGACATGTTTTAATGGTGTGACTGGTGTCGGACATGTTTTAATGGTGTGACTGGGATGGGACATGTTTTAATGGTGTGACTGGGATGGGACATGTTTTACTGGTGTGACTGGGATGGGACATGTTTTAATGGTGTGACTGGTGTCGGACATGTTTTAATGCTGTGACTGGGATGGGACATGTTTTAATGGTGTGACTGGTGTCGGACATGTTTTAATGGTGTGACTGGGATGGGACATGTTTTAATGGTGTGACTGGGATGGGACATGTTTTACTGGTGTGACTGGGATGGGACATGTTTTAATGGTGTGACTGGTGTCGGACATGTTTTAATGGTGTGTCTGGTGTCGGACATGTTTTAATGGTGTGACTGGGATGGGACATGTTTTAATGGTGTGGCTGGTGTCGGACATGTTTTAATGGTGTGACTGGGATGGGACATGTTTTAATGGTGTGACTGGGATGGGACATGTTTTAATGGTGTGACTGGTGTCGGACATGTTTTAATGGTGTGACTGGGATGGGACATGTTTTAATGGTGTGACTGGGATGGGACATGTTTTAATGGTGTGACTGGTGTCGGACATGTTTTAATGGTGTGACTGGGATGGGACATGTTTTAATGGTGTGACTGGTGTCGGACATGTTTTAATGGTGTGACTGGGATGGGACATGTTTTAATGGTGTGACTGGTGTCGGACATGTTTTAATGGTGTGACTGGGATGGGACATGTTTTAATGGTGTGACTGGAATGGGACATGTTTTAATGGTGTGACTGGAATGGGACATGTTTTAATGGTGTGACTGGGATGGGACATGTTTTACTGGTGTGACTGGGATGGGACATGTTTTAATGGTGTGACTGGTGTCGGACATGTTTTAATGGTGTGACTGGTGTCGGACATGTTTTAATGGTGTGACTGGGATGGGACATGTTTTAATGGTGTGACTGGTGTCGGACATGTTTTAATGGTGTGACTGGGATGGGACATGTTTTAATGGTGTGACTGGAGTCGGACATGTTTTAATGGTGTGACTGGTGTGGGACATGTTTTAATGGTGTGACTGGGATGGGACATGTTTTAATGATGTGACTGGTGTCGAACATGTTTTAATGGTGTGACGGGGATGGGACATGTTTTAATGGTGTGACTGGGATGGGACATGTTTTAATGGTGTGACTGGTGTCGGACATGTTTTAATGGTGTGACTGGGATGGGACATGTTTTAATGGTGTGACTGGGATGGGACATGTTTTAATGGTGTGACTGGTGTCGGACATGTTTTAATGGTGTGACTGGGATGGGACATGTTTTAATGGTGTGACTGGGATGGGACATGTTTTAATGGTGTGACAGGGATGGGACATGTTTTAATGGTGTGACTGGTGTCGGACATGTTTTAATGGTGTGACTGGGATGGGACATGTTTTAATGGTGTGACTGGGATGGGACATGTTTTAATGGTGTGACTTGGATGAGACATGTTTTAATGGTGTGACTGGGATGGGACATGTTTTAATGGTGTGACTGGTGTCGGACATGTTTTAATGCTGTGACTGGGATGGGACATGTTTTAATTGTGTGACTGGGATGGGACATGATTTAATGGTGTGACTGGGATGGTACATGTTTCAATGGTGTGACTGGTGTCGGACATGTTTTAATGGTTTGACTGGTGTCGGACATGTTTTAATGGTGTGACTGGTGTCGGACATGTTTTAATGGTGTGACTGGGATGGGACATGTTTTAATGGTGTGACTGGTGTCGGACATGTTTTAATGGTGTGACTGGGATGGGACATGTTTTAATGGTGTGACTGGGATGGGACATGTTTTAATGGTGTGACTGGTGTCGGATATGTTTTAATGGTGTGACTGGGATGGGACATGTTTTAATGGTGTGACTGGGATGCGACATGTTTTAATGGTGTGACTGGTGTCGGACATGTTTTATTGGTGTGACTGGGATGAGACATGTTTTAATGGTGTGACTGGGAATGGACATGTTTTAATGGTGTGACTGGGATGGGACATGTTTTAATGGTGTGACTGGGATGGGACATGTTTTAATGGTGTGACTGGGATGGGACATGTTTTAATGGTGTGACTGGTGTCGGACATGTTTTAATGGTGTGACTGGGATGGGACATGTTTTAATGGTGTAACTGGGATGGGACATGTTTTAATGGTGTGACTGGTGTCGGACATGTTTTAATGGTGTGACTGGGATGGGACATGTTTTAATGGTGTGACTGGTGTCAGACATGTTTTAATGGTGTGACTGGTGTCGGACATGTTTTAATGTTGTGACTGGGATGGGACATGTTTTAATGGTGTGACTGGTGTCGGACATGTTTTAATGGTGTGACTGGTGTCGGACATGTTTTAATGGTGTGACTGGTGTCGGACATGTTTTAATGGTGTGACTGGGATGGGACATGTTTTAATGGTGTGACTGGTGTCGGACATGTTTTAAACGTGTGACTGGGATGGGACATGTTTTAATGGTGTGACTGGTGTCGGACTTGTTTTAATGGTGTGACTGGTGTCGGACATGTTTTAATGGTGTGACTGGGATGGGACATGTTTTAATGGTGTGACTGGTGTCGGACATGTTTTAATGGTGTGACTGGTGTCGGACATGTTTTAATGGTGTGACTGGGATGGGACATGTTTTAATGGTGTGACTGGGATGGGACATGTTTTAATGGTGTGACTGGGATGGGACATGTTTTAAAGGTGTGACTGGTGTCGGACATGTTTTAATGGTGTGACTGGTGTCGGACATGTTTTAATGGTGTGACTGGGATGGGACATGTTTTAATGGTGTGACTGGGATGGGACATGTTTTAATGGTGTGACTGGGATCGGACATGTTTTAATGGTGTGACTGGGATGGGACATGTTTTAAAGGTGTGACTGGTGTCGGACATGTTTTAATGGTGTGACTGGTATCGGACATGTTTTAATGGTGTGACTGGTGTCGGACATCTTTTAATGGTGTGACTGGGATGGGACATGTTTTAATGGTGTGACTGGTGTCGGACATGTTTTAATGGTGTGACTGGGATGGGACATGTTTTAATGGTGTGACTGGTGTCGGACATGTTTTAATGGTGTGAATGGTGTCGGACATGTTTTAATGGTGTGACTGGGATGGGACATGTTTTAATGGTGTAACTGGTGACGGACATGTTTTAATGGTGTGATTGGGATGGGACATGTTTTACTGGTGTGACTGGGATGGGACATGTTTTAATGGTGTGACTGGGATGGGACATGTTTTAATGGTGTGACTGGTGTCGGACATGTTTTAATGGTGTGACTGGGATGGGACATGTTTTACTGGTGTGACTGGTGTCGGACATGTTTTAATGGTGTGACTGGTGTCGGACATGTTTTAATGGTGTGACTGGGATGGGACATGTTTTAATGGTGTGACTGGGATGGGACATGTTTTAATGGTGTGACTGGTGTCGGACATGTTTTAATGCTGTGACTGGGATGGGACATGTTTTAATGGTGTGACTGGGATGGGACATGTTTTAATGGTGTGACTGGTGTCGGACATGTTTTAATGGTGTGACTGGGATGGGACATGTTTTAATGGTGTGACTGGGATGGGACATGTTTTACTGGTGTGACTGGGATGGGACATGTTTTAATGGTGTGACTGGTGTCGGACATGTTTTAATGGTGTGACTGGTGTCGGACATGTTTTAATGGTGTGACTGGGATGGGACATGTTTTAATGGTGTGGCTGGTGTCGGACATGTTTTAATGGTGTGACTGGGATGGGACATGTTTTAATGGTGTGACTGGGATGGGACATGTTTTAATGGTGTGACTGGTGTCGAACATGTTTTAATGGTGTGACGGGGATGGGACATGTTTTAATGGTGTGACTGGGATGGGACATGTTTTAATGGTGTGACTGGTGTCGTCATGTTTTAATGGTGTGACTGGTGTCGGACATGTTTTACTGGTGTGACTGGGATGGGACATGTTTTAATGGTGTGACTGGGATGGGACATGTTTTAATGGTGTGACTGGGATGGGACATGTTTTAATGGTGTGACTGGTGTCGGACATGTTTTAATGGTGTGACTGGTGTCGGACATGTTTTAATGGTGTGACTGGGATGGGACATGTTTTAATGGTGTGCCTGGGATGGGACATGTTTGAAGGGTGTGACTGGGATGGGACATGTTTTAATGGTGTGACTGATGTCGGACATGTTTTAATGGTGTGACTGGTGTCGGACATGTTTTAATGGTGTGACAGGGATGGGACATGTTTTAATGGTGTGACTGGGGTGGGACATGTTTTAATGGTGTGACTGGGATGGGACATGTTTTAATGGTGTGACTGGGATGGGACATGTTTTAATGGTGTGACTGGTGTCGGACATGTTTTAATGGTGTGACTGGGATGGGACATGTTTGAAGGGTGTGACTGGTGTCGGACATGTTTTAATGGTGTGACTGGGATGGGACATGTTTTAATGGTGTGACTGGGATGGGACATGTTTTAATGGTGTGACTGGGATGGGACATGTTTTAATGGTGTGACTGGGATGGGACATGTTTTAATGGTGTGACTAGGATGGGTCATGTTTTAATGGTGTGACTGGTGTTGGACATGTTTTACTGGTGTTGTTGGGATGGGACATGTTTTAATGGTGTGACTGGGATGGGACATGTTTTAATGGTGTGACTGGTGTCGGACATGTTTTACTGGTGTGACTGGGATGGGACATGTTTTAATGGTGTGACTGGGATGGGACATCTTTTAATGGTGTGACTGGGATGGACATGTTTTAATGGTGTGACTGGTGTCGGACATGTTTTAATGGTGTGACTGGTGTCGGACATGTTTTAATGGTGTGACTGGGATGGGACATGTTTTAATGGTGTGACGGGGATGGGACATGTTTGAAGGGTGTGACTGGGATGGGACATGTTTTAATGGTGTGACTGATGTCGGACATGTTTTAATGGTGTGACTGGGATGGGACATGTTTTAATGGTGTGACTGGTGTCGGATATGTTTTAATGGTGTGACTGGGATGGGACATGTTTTAATGGTGTGACTGGTGTCGGACATGTTTTAATGGTGTGACTGGGATGGGACATGTTTTAATGGTGTGACTGGTGTCGGACATGTTTTAATAGTGTGACTGGGATGGGACATGTTTTACTGGTGTGACAGGGATGGGACATGTTTTAATGGTGTGACTGGGATGGGACATGTTTTAATGGTGTGACTGGTGTCGGACATGTTTTAATGGTGTGACTGGGATGGGACATGTTTTAATGGTGTGACTGGTGTCGGACATGTTTTAATGGTGTGACTGGGATGGGACATGTTTTAATGGTGTGACTGGGATGGGACATCTTTTAATGGTGTGACTGGAATGGGACATGTTTTAATGGTGTGACTGGGATTGGACATGTTTTAATGGTGTGACTGGTGTCGGACATGTTTTAATGGTGTGACTGGGATGGGACATGTTTTAATGGTGTGACTGGTGTAGGACATGTTTTAATGGTGTGACTGGTGTCGGACATGTTTTAATGGTGTGACTGGGATGGGACATGTTTTAATAGTGTGACTGGTGTCGGACATGTTTTAATGGTGTGACTGGTGTCGGACATGTTTTAATGGTGTGACTGGGATGGGACATGTTTTAATAGTGTGACTGGTGTCGGACATGTTTTAATGGTGTGACTGGTGTCGGACATGTTTTACTGGTGTGACTGGGATGCGACATGTTTTAATGGTGTGACTGGGATGGGACATGATTTAATGGTGTGACTGGGATGGGACATTTTTTAATGGTGTGACTGGTGTCGGACATGTTTTAATGGTGTGACTGGTGTCGGACATGTTTTAATTGTGTGACTGGTGTCGGACATGTTTTACTGGTGTGACTGGGATGGGACATGTTTTAATGGTGTGACTGGGATGGGACATGTTTTAATGGTGTGACTGGGATGGTACATGTTTTAATGGTGTGACTGGTGTCGGACATGTTTTAATGGTTTGACTGGTGTCGGACATGTTTTAATGGTGTGACTGGGATGGGACATGTTTTAATGGTGTGACTGGTGTCGGACATGTTTTAATGGTGTGACTGGGATGGGACATGTTTTAATGGTGTGACTGGTGTCGGACATGTTTTAATGGTGTGACTGGTGTCGGACATGTTTTACTGGTGTGACTGGGATGGGACATGTTTTAATGGTGTGACTTGGATGGGACATTTTTTAATGGTGTGACTGGTGTCGGACATGTTTTAATGGTGTGACTTGTGTCGGACATGTTTTAATGGTGTGACTGGGATGGGACATGTTTTAATGGTGTGACTGGGATGGGACATGTTTTAATGGTGTGACTGATGTCGGACATGTTTTAATGGTGTGACTGGTGTCGGACATGTTTTAATGGTGTGACTGGGATGGGACATGTTTTAATGGTGTGACTGGTGTCGGACATGTTTTAATGGTGTGACTGGGATGGGACATGTTTTACTGGTGTGACATGGATGGAACATGTTTTAATGGTGTGACCTGGATGGGACATGTTTTAATGGTGTGACTGGTGTCGGACATTTTTTAATGGTGTGACTGGGATGGGACATGTTTTAATGGTGTGACTGGGATCGGACATGTTTTAATGGTGTGACTGGTGTCGGACATGTTTTAATGGTGTGACTGGGATGGGACATGTTTTAATGGTGTGACTGGGATGGGACATGTTTTAATGGTGTGACTGGGATGGGACATGTTTTAATGGTGTGACTGGAATGGGATATGTTTTAATGGTGTGACTGGGATTGGACATGTTTTAATGGTGTGACTGGTGTCGGAAATGTTTTAATGGTGTGACTGGGAAGGGACATGTTTTAATGGTGTGACTGGGGTGGGACATGTTTTAATGGTGTGACTGGTGTCGGACATGTTTTAATGGTCTGACTGGTGTCGGACATGTTTTAATGGTGTGACTGGGATGGGACATGTTTTAATGGTGTGACTGGGATGGGACATGTTTTAATGGTGTGACTGGTGTCGGACATGTTTTAATGCTGTGACTGGGATGGGACATGTTTTAATGGTGTGACTGGGATGGGACATGTTTTAATGGTGTGACTGGTGTCGTCATGTTTTAATGGTGTGACTGGTGTCGGACATGTTTTACTGGTGTGACTGGGATGGGACATGTTTTAATGGTGTGACTGGGATGGGACATGTTTTAATGGTGTGACTGGGATGGGACATGTTTTAATGGTGTGACTGGTGTCGGACATGTTTTAATGGTGTGACTGGTGTCGGACATGTTTTAATGGTGTGACTGGGATGGGACATGTTTTAATGGTGTGCCTGGGATGGGACATGTTTGAAGGGTGTGACTGGGATGGGACATGTTTTAATGGTGTGACTGATGTCGGACATGTTTTAATGGTGTGACTGGTGTCGGATATGTTTTAATGGTGTGACTGGGATGGGACATGTTTTAATGGTGTGACTGGGATGGGACATGTTTTAATGGTGTGACTGGCATTGGACATGTTTTAATGCTGTGACTGGGATGGGACCTGTTTTAATGGTGTGACTGGGATGGGACATGTTTTAATGGTGTGACTGGTGTCGGACATGTTTTAATGGTGTGACTGGGATGGGACATGTTTTAATGGTGTGACTGGGATGGGACATGTTTTAATGGTGTGACTGGTGTCGGACATGTTTTAATGGTGTGACTGGGATGGGACATGTTTTAATGGTGTGACTGGGATGGGACATGTTTTAATGGTGTGACTGGGATGGGACATGTTTTAATGGTGTGACTGGCATTGGACATGTTTTAATGCTGTGACTGGGATGGGACCTGTTTTAATGGTGTGACTGGGATGGGACATGTTTTAATGGTGTGACTGGGATGGGACATGTTTTAATGGTGTGACTGGGATGGGACATGTTTTAATGGTGTGACTGGTGTCGGACATGTTTTATTGGTGTGACTGGTGTCGGACATGTTTTAATGGTGTGACTGGGTTGGGACATGTTTTAATGGTGTGACTGGTGTCGGACATGTTTTAATGTTGTGACTGGTGTCGGACATGTTTTAATGGTGTGACTGGTGTCGGACATGTTTTAATGGTGTGACTGGGATGGGACATGTTTTAATGGTGTGACTGGGATGGGACATGTTTTAATGGTGTGACTGGTGTCGGACATGTTTTAATGGTGTGACTGGGATGGGACATGTTTTAATGGTGTGACTGGTGTCGGACATGTTTTAATGGTGTGACTGGTGTCGGACATGTTTTAATGGTGTGACTGGGATGGGACATGTTTTAATGGTGTGACTGGGATGGGACATGTTTTAATGATGTGACTGGTGTCGGACATGTTTTAATGGTGTGACTGGGATCGGACATGTTTTAATGGTGTGACTGGGATGGGACATGTTTTAATGGTGTGACTGGTGTCGGACATGTTTTAATGGTGTGACTGGGATGGGACATGTTTTAATGATGTGACTGGTGTCGGACATGTTTTAATGGTGTGACTGGTGTCGGACATGTTTTAATGGTGTGACTGGGATGGGACATGTTTTAATGGTGTGACTGGGATGGGACATGTTTTAATGGTGTGACTGGGATGGGACATGTTTTAATGGTGTGACTGGGATGGGACATGTTTTAATGGTGTGACTGGGATGGGACATGTTTTAATGGTGTGACTGGGATGGGACATGTTTTAATGGTGTGACTGGTGTCGGACATGTTTTAATGGTGTGACTGGGATGGGACATGTTTTAATGGTGTGACTGGTGTCGGACATGTTTTAATGGTGTGACTGGGATGGGACATGTTTTAATGGTGTGACTGGGATGGGACATGTTTTAATGGTGTGACTGGTGTCGGACATGTTTTACTGGTGTGACTGGGATGGGACATGTTTTACTGGTGTGACTGGGATGGGACATGTTTTAATGGTGTGACTGCGATGGGACATGTTTTAATTGTGTGACTGGTGTCGGACATGTTTTAATGGTGTGACTGGTGTCGGACATGTTTTAATGGTGTGACTGGTGTCGGACATGTTTTAATGGTCTGACTGGGATGGGACATGTTTTAATGGTGTGACTGGAATGGGACATGTTTTAATGGTGTGACTGGTGTCGGACATGTTTTAATGGTGTGACTGGTGTCGGACATGTTTTAATGGTGTGACTGGGATGGGACATGTTTTAATGGTGTGACTGGGATGGGACATGTTTTAATAATGTGACTGGTGTCGGACATGTTTTAATGGTGTGACTGGTGTCGGACATGTTTTAATGGTGTGACTGGGATGGGACATGTTTTAATGGTGTGACTGGGATGGGACATGTTTTAATGGTGTGACTGGGATGGGACATGTTTTAATGGTGTGACTGGTGTCGGACATGATTTAATGGTGTGACTGGGATGGGACATGTTTTAATGGTGTGACTGATGTCGGACATGTTTTAATGGTGTGACTGGGATTGGACATGTTTTAATGGTCTGACTGGTGTCGGACATGTTTTAATGGTGTGACTGGGATGGGACATGTTTTAATGGTGTGACTGGGATGCGAAATGTTCTAATGGTGTGACTGGGATTGGACATGTTTTAATAGTGTGACTGGTGTCGGACATGTTTTAATGGTGTGACTGGGATGGGACATGTTTTAATGGTGTGACTGGGATGGGACTTGTTTTAATGGTGTGACTGGTGTCGGACATGTTTTAATGGTGTGACTGGTGTCGGACATGTTTTAATGGTGTGACTGGTGTCGGACATGTTTTAATGGTGTGACTGGGATGGGACATGATTTAATGGTGTGACTGGGATGGGACATGTTTTAATGGTGTGAATGGTGTCGGACATGTTTTAATGGTGTGACTGGGATGGGACATGTTTTAATGTTGTGACTGGGGTGGGACATGTTTTAATGGTGTGACTGGGATGGGACATGTTTAAATGGTGTGACTGGGATGGGACATGTTTTAATGGTGTGACTGGTGTCGGACATGTTTTAATGGTGTGACTGGGATGGGACATGTTTTAATGGTGTGACTGGGATGGGACATGTTTTAATGGTGTGACTAGTGTCGGACATGTTTTACTGGTGTGACTGGGATGGGACATGTTTTAATGGTGTGACTGGGATGGGACATGTTTTAATGGTGTGACTAGTGTCGGACATGTTTTAATGGTGTGACTGGTGTCGGACATGTTTTAATGGTGTGACTGGGATGGGACATGTTTTAATGGTGTGACTGGTGTCGGACATGTTTTAATGGTGTGACTGGTGTCGGACATGTTTTAATGGTGTGACTGGGATGGGACATGTTTTAATGGTGTGACTGGTGTCGGACATGTTTTAATGGTGTGACTGGTGTCGGACATGTTTTAATGGTGTGACTGGGATGGGACATGTTTTAATGGTGTGACTGGGATGGGACATGTTTTAATGGTGTGACTGGTGTCGGACGTGTTTTAATGGTGTGACTGGGATGGGACATGTTTTAATGGTGTGACAGGTGTCGGACATGTTTTAATGGTGTGACTGGGATGGGACATGTTTTAATGGTGTGACTGGTGTCGGACATGTTTTAATGGTGTGACTGGTGTCGGACATGTTTTAATGGTGTGACTGGGATGGGACATGTTTTAATGGTGTGACTGGTGTCAGACATGTTTTAATGGTGTGACTGGGATGGGACATGTTTTAATGGTGTGACTGGGATGGGACATGTTTTAATGGTGTGACTGGTGTCGGACATGTTTTAATGGTGTGACTGGGATGGGACATGTTTTAATGGTGTGACTGGGATGGGACATGTTTTAATGGTGTCACTGGTGTCGGACATGTTTTAATGGTGTGACTGGGATGGGACATGTTTTAATGGTGTGACTGGTGTCGGACATGTTTTAATGGTGTGACTGGGATGGGACATGTTTTAATGGTGTGACTGGTGTCGGACATGTTTTAATGGTGTGACTGGTGTCGGACATGTTTTACTGGTGTGACTGGGATGGGACATGTTTTAATGGTGTGACTGGGATGGGACATGTTTTAATGGTGTGTCTGGTGTCGGACATGTTTTAATGGTGTGTTTGGGATGGGACATGTTTTAATGGTGTGACTGGTGTCGGACATGATTTAATGGTGTGACTGGGATGGGACATGTTTTAATGGTGTGACTGGTGTCGGACATGTTTTAATGGTGTGACTGGGATGGGACATGTTTTAATGGTGTGACTGGTGTCGGACATGTTTTAATGGTGTGACTGGGATGGGACATGTTTTAATGGTGTGACTGGGATGGGACATGTTTTAATGGTGTGACTGGTGTCGGACATGTTTTAATGGTGTGACTGGGATGGGACATGTTTTAATGGTGTGACTGGGATGGGACATGTTTTAATGGTGTGACTGGTGTCGGACATGTTTTAATGGTGTAACTGGGATGGGACATGTTTTACTGGTGTGACTCGGATGGGACTTGTTTTAATGGTGTGACTGGGATGGGACATGTTTTAATGGTGTGACTGGTGTCGGACATGTTTTAATGGTGTGACTGGTGTCGGACATGATTTAATGGTGTGACTGGGATGGGACATGTTTTAATGGTGTGACTGGTGTCGGACATGATTTAATGGTGTGACTGGGATGGGACATGTTTTAATGGTGTGACTGGTGTCGGACATGTTTTAATGGTGTGACTGGGATGGGACATGTTTTAATGGTGTGACTGGGATGGGACATGTTTTAATGGTTTTTCTGGTGTCGGACATGTTTTAATGGTGTGACTGGTGTCGGACAAGCTTTAATGGTGTGACTGGGATGGGACATGTTTTAATGGTGTGACTGGGATGGGACATGTTTTAATGGTGTGACTGGTGTCGGACATGTTTTAATGGTGTGACTGGGAAGGGACATGTTTTAATGGTGTGACTGGTGTCGGACATGTTTTAATGGTGTGACTGGTGTCGGACATGTTTTAATGGTGTGACTGGGATGGGACATGTTTTAATGGTGTGACTGGTGTCGGACATGTTTTAATGGAGTGACTGGTGTCGGACATGTTTTACTGGTGTGACTGGGATGGGACATGTTTTAATGGTGTGACTGGTGTCGGACATGTTTTAATGGTGTGACTGGGATATGACATGTTTTAATGGTCTGACTGGGATGGGACTTTTTTTAATGGTGTGACTGGTGTCTGACATGTTTTAATGGTGTGACTGGGATGGGACATGTTTTAATGTTGTGACTGGGATGGGACATGTTTTAATGGTGTGACTGGTGTCGGACATGTTTTAATGGTGTGACTGGGATGGGACATGTTTTAATGGTGTGACTGGGATGGGACATGTCTTAATGGTGTGACTGGGATGGGACATGTTTTAATGGTGTGACTGGTGTCGGACATGTTTTAATGGTGTGACTGGTGTCGGACATGTTTTAATGGTGTGACTGGTGTCGGACATGTTTTAATGGTGTGACTGGGATGGGACATGTTTTAATGGTGTGACTGGGATGGGACATGTTTTAATGGTGTGACTGGGATGGGACATGTTTTAATGGTGTGACTGGGATGGGACATGTTTTACTGTTGTGACTGGGATGGGACATGTTTTAATGGTGTGACTGGTGTCGGACATGTTTTAATGGTGTGACTGGGATGGGACATGTTTTAATGGTGTGACTGGTGTCGGACATGTTTTAATGGTGTGACTGGTGTCGGACATGTTTTAATGGTGTGACTGGGAATGGACATGTTTTAATGGTGTGACTGGTGTCGGACATGTTTTAATGGTATGAAAGGATGGGACATGTTTCAATGGTTTGACTGGTGTCGGACATGTTTTAATGGTGTGACTGGTGTCGGACATGTTTTAATGGTGTGACTGGGATGGGACATGTTTTAATGGTGTGACTGGGATGGGACATGTTTTAATGGTGTGACTGGGATGGGACATGTTTTAATGGTGTGACTGGGATGGGACATGTTTTAATGGTGTGACTGGTGTCGGACATGTTTTAATGGTGTGACTGGGATGGGACATGTTTTAATGGTGTGACTGGGATGGGACATGTTTTAATAATGTGACTGGTGTCGGACATGTTTTAATGGTGTGACTGGTGTCGGACATGTTTTAATGGTGTGACTGGGATGGGACATGTTTTAATGGTGTGACTGGGATGGGACATGTTTTAATGGTGTGACTGGGATGGGACATGTTTTAATGGTGTGACTGGTGTCGGACATGATTTAATGGTGTGACTGGGATGGGACATGTTTTAATGGTGTGACTGATGTCGGACATGTTTTAATGGTGTGACTGGGATTGGACATGTTTTAATGGTCTGACTGGTGTCGGACATGTTTTAATGGTGTGACTGGGATGGGACATGTTTTAATGGTGTGACTGGGATGCGAAATGTTCTAATGGTGTGACTGGGATTGGACATGTTTTAATAGTGTGACTGGTGTCGAACATGTTTTAATGGTGTGACGGGGATGGGACATGTTTTAATGGTGTGACTGGGATGGGACATGTTTTAATGGTGTGACTGGTGTCGGACATGTTTTAATGGTGTGACTGGGATGGGACATGTTTTAATGGTGTGACTGGGATGGGACATGTTTTAATGGTGTGACTGGTGTCGGACATGTTTTAATGGTGTGACTGGGATGGGACATGTTTTAATGGTGTGACTGGGATGGGACATGTTTTAATGGTGTGACAGGGATGGGACATGTTTTAATGGTGTGACTGGTGTCGGACATGTTTTAATGGTGTGACTGGGATGGGACATGTTTTAATGGTGTGACTGGGATGGGACATGTTTTAATGGTGTGACTTGGATGAGACATGTTTTAATGGTGTGACTGGGATGGGACATGTTTTAATGGTGTGACTGGTGTCGGACATGTTTTAATGCTGTGACTGGGATGGGACATGTTTTAATTGTGTGACTGGGATGGGACATGATTTAATGGTGTGACTGGGATGGTACATGTTTCAATGGTGTGACTGGTGTCGGACATGTTTTAATGGTTTGACTGGTGTCGGACATGTTTTAATGGTGTGACTGGTGTCGGACATGTTTTAATGGTGTGACTGGGATGGGACATGTTTTAATGGTGTGACTGGTGTCGGACATGTTTTAATGGTGTGACTGGGATGGGACATGTTTTAATGGTGTGACTGGGATGGGACATGTTTTAATGGTGTGACTGGTGTCGGATATGTTTTAATGGTGTGACTGGGATGGGACATGTTTTAATGGTGTGACTGGGATGCGACATGTTTTAATGGTGTGACTGGTGTCGGACATGTTTTATTGGTGTGACTGGGATGAGACATGTTTTAATGGTGTGACTGGGAATGGACATGTTTTAATGGTGTGACTGGGATGGGACATGTTTTAATGGTGTGACTGGGATGGGACATGTTTTAATGGTGTGACTGGGATGGGACATGTTTTAATGGTGTGACTGGTGTCGGACATGTTTTAATGGTGTGACTGGGATGGGACATGTTTTAATGGTGTAACTGGGATGGGACATGTTTTAATGGTGTGACTGGTGTCGGACATGTTTTAATGGTGTGACTGGGATGGGACATGTTTTAATGGTGTGACTGGTGTCAGACATGTTTTAATGGTGTGACTGGTGTCGGACATGTTTTAATGTTGTGACTGGGATGGGACATGTTTTAATGGTGTGACTGGTGTCGGACATGTTTTAATGGTGTGACTGGTGTCGGACATGTTTTAATGGTGTGACTGGTGTCGGACATGTTTTAATGGTGTGACTGGGATGGGACATGTTTTAATGGTGTGACTGGTGTCGGACATGTTTTAAACGTGTGACTGGGATGGGACATGTTTTAATGGTGTGACTGGTGTCGGACTTGTTTTAATGGTGTGACAGGTGTCGGACATGTTTTAATGGTGTGACTGGGATGGGACATGTTTTAATGGTGTGACTGGTGTCGGACATGTTTTAATGGTGTGACTGGTGTCGGACATGTTTTAATGGTGTGACTGGGATGGGACATGTTTTAATGGTGTGACTGGGATGGGACATGTTTTAATGGTGTGACTGGGATGGGACATGTTTTAAAGGTGTGACTGGTGTCGGACATGTTTTAATGGTGTGACTGGTGTCGGACATGTTTTAATGGTGTGACTGGGATGGGACATGTTTTAATGGTGTGACTGGGATGGGACATGTTTTAATGGTGTGACTGGGATCGGACATGTTTTAATGGTGTGACTGGGATGGGACATGTTTTAAAGGTGTGACTGGTGTCGGACATGTTTTAATGGTGTGACTGGTATCGGACATGTTTTAATGGTGTGACTGGTGTCGGACATCTTTTAATGGTGTGACTGGGATGGGACATGTTTTAATGGTGTGACTGGTGTCGGACATGTTTTAATGGTGTGACTGGGATGGGACATGTTTTAATGGTGTGACTGGTGTCGGACATGTTTTAATGGTGTGAATGGTATCGGACATGTTTTAATGGTGTGACTGGGATGGGACATGTTTTAATGGTGTAACTGGTGACGGACATGTTTTAATGGTGTGATTGGGATGGGACATGTTTTACTGGTGTGACTGGGATGGGACATGTTTTAATGGTGTGACTGGGATGGGACATGTTTTAATGGTGTGACTGGTGTCGGACATGTTTTAATGGTGTGACTGGGATGGGACATGTTTTACTGGTGTGACTGGTGTCGGACATGTTTTAATGGTGTGACTGGTGTCGGACATGTTTTAATGGTGTGACTGGGATGGGACATGTTTTAATGGTGTGACTGGGATGGGACATGTTTTAATGGTGTGACTGGTGTCGGACATGTTTTAATGCTGTGACTGGGATGGGACATGTTTTAATGGTGTGACTGGGATGGGACATGTTTTAATGGTGTGACTGGTGTCGGACATGTTTTAATGGTGTGACTGGGATGGGACATGTTTTAATGGTGTGACTGGGATGGGACATGTTTTACTGGTGTGACTGGGATGGGACATGTTTTAATGGTGTGACTGGTGTCGGACATGTTTTAATGGTGTGACTGGTGTCGGACATGTTTTAATGGTGTGACTGGGATGGGACATGTTTTAATGGTGTGGCTGGTGTCGGACATGTTTTAATGGTGTGACTGGGATGGGACATGTTTTAATGGTGTGACTGGGATGGGACATGTTTTAATGGTGTGACTGGTGTCGAACATGTTTTAATGGTGTGACGGGGATGGGACATGTTTTAATGGTGTGACTGGGATGGGACATGTTTTAATGGTGTGACTGGTGTCGTCATGTTTTAATGGTGTGACTGGTGTCGGACATGTTTTACTGGTGTGACTGGGATGGGACATGTTTTAATGGTGTGACTGGGATGGGACATGTTTTAATGGTGTGACTGGGATGGGACATGTTTTAATGGTGTGACTGGTGTCGGACATGTTTTAATGGTGTGACTGGTGTCGGACATGTTTTAATGGTGTGACTGGGATGGGACATGTTTTAATGGTGTGCCTGGGATGGGACATGTTTGAAGGGTGTGACTGGGATGGGACATGTTTTAATGGTGTGACTGATGTCGGACATGTTTTAATGGTGTGACTGGTGTCGGACATGTTTTAATGGTGTGACAGGGATGGGACATGTTTTAATGGTGTGACTGGGGTGGGACATGTTTTAATGGTGTGACTGGGATGGGACATGTTTTAATGGTGTGACTGGGATGGGACATGTTTTAATGGTGTGACTGGTGTCGGACATGTTTTAATGGTGTGACTGGGATGGGACATGTTTGAAGGGTGTGACTGGTGTCGGACATGTTTTAATGGTGTGACTGGGATGGGACATGTTTTAATGGTGTGACTGGGATGGGACATGTTTTAATGGTGTGACTGGGATGGGACATGTTTTAATGGTGTGACTGGGATGGGACATGTTTTAATGGTGTGACTAGGATGGGTCATGTTTTAATGGTGTGACTGGTGTTGGACATGTTTTACTGGTGTTGTTGGGATGGGACATGTTTTAATGGTGTGACTGGGATGGGACATGTTTTAATGGTGTGACTGGTGTCGGACATGTTTTACTGGTGTGACTGGGATGGGACATGTTTTAATGGTGTGACTGGGATGGGACATCTTTTAATGGTGTGACTGGGATGGACATGTTTTAATGGTGTGACTGGTGTCGGACATGTTTTAATGGTGTGACTGGTGTCGGACATGTTTTAATGGTGTGACTGGGATGGGACATGTTTTAATGGTGTGACGGGGATGGGACATGTTTGAAGGGTGTGACTGGGATGGGACATGTTTTAATGGTGTGACTGATGTCGGACATGTTTTAATGGTGTGACTGGGATGGGACATGTTTTAATGGTGTGACTGGTGTCGGATATGTTTTAATGGTGTGACTGGGATGGGACATGTTTTAATGGTGTGACTGGTGTCGGACATGTTTTAATGGTGTGACTGGGATGGGACATGTTTTAATGGTGTGACTGGTGTCGGACATGTTTTAATAGTGTGACTGGGATGGGACATGTTTTACTGGTGTGACAGGGATGGGACATGTTTTAATGGTGTGACTGGGATGGGACATGTTTTAATGGTGTGACTGGTGTCGGACATGTTTTAATGGTGTGACTGGGATGGGACATGTTTTAATGGTGTGACTGGTGTCGGACATGTTTTAATGGTGTGACTGGGATGGGACATGTTTTAATGGTGTGACTGGGATGGGACATCTTTTAATGGTGTGACTGGAATGGGACATGTTTTAATGGTGTGACTGGGATTGGACATGTTTTAATGGTGTGACTGGTGTCGGACATGTTTTAATGGTGTGACTGGGATGGGACATGTTTTAATGGTGTGACTGGTGTAGGACATGTTTTAATGGTGTGACTGGTGTCGGACATGTTTTAATGGTGTGACTGGGATGGGACATGTTTTAATAGTGTGACTGGTGTCGGACATGTTTTAATGGTGTGACTGGTGTCGGACATGTTTTAATGGTGTGACTGGGATGGGACATGTTTTAATAGTGTGACTGGTGTCGGACATGTTTTAATGGTGTGACTGGTGTCGGACATGTTTTACTGGTGTGACTGGGATGCGACATGTTTTAATGGTGTGACTGGGATGGGACATGATTTAATGGTGTGACTGGGATGGGACATTTTTTAATGGTGTGACTGGTGTCGGACATGTTTTAATGGTGTGACTGGTGTCGGACATGTTTTAATTGTGTGACTGGTGTCGGACATGTTTTACTGGTGTGACTGGGATGGGACATGTTTTAATGGTGTGACTGGGATGGGACATGTTTTAATGGTGTGACTGGGATGGTACATGTTTTAATGGTGTGACTGGTGTCGGACATGTTTTAATGGTTTGACTGGTGTCGGACATGTTTTAATGGTGTGACTGGGATGGGACATGTTTTAATGGTGTGACTGGTGTCGGACATGTTTTAATGGTGTGACTGGGATGGGACATGTTTTAATGGTGTGACTGGTGTCGGACATGTTTTAATGGTGTGACTGGTGTCGGACATGTTTTACTGGTGTGACTGGGATGGGACATGTTTTAATGGTGTGACTTGGATGGGACATTTTTTAATGGTGTGACTGGTGTCGGACATGTTTTAATGGTGTGACTTGTGTCGGACATGTTTTAATGGTGTGACTGGGATGGGACATGTTTTAATGGTGTGACTGGGATGGGACATGTTTTAATGGTGTGACTGATGTCGGACATGTTTTAATGGTGTGACTGGTGTCGGACATGTTTTAATGGTGTGACTGGGATGGGACATGTTTTAATGGTGTGACTGGTGTCGGACATGTTTTAATGGTGTGACTGGGATGGGACATGTTTTACTGGTGTGACATGGATGGAACATGTTTTAATGGTGTGACCTGGATGGGACATGTTTTAATGGTGTGACTGGTGTCGGACATTTTTTAATGGTGTGACTGGGATGGGACATGTTTTAATGGTGTGACTGGGATCGGACATGTTTTAATGGTGTGACTGGTGTCGGACATGTTTTAATGGTGTGACTGGGATGGGACATGTTTTAATGGTGTGACTGGGATGGGACATGTTTTAATGGTGTGACTGGGATGGGACATGTTTTAATGGTGTGACTGGAATGGGATATGTTTTAATGGTGTGACTGGGATTGGACATGTTTTAATGGTGTGACTGGTGTCGGAAATGTTTTAATGGTGTGACTGGGAAGGGACATGTTTTAATGGTGTGACTGGGGTGGGACATGTTTTAATGGTGTGACTGGTGTCGGACATGTTTTAATGGTCTGACTGGTGTCGGACATGTTTTAATGGTGTGACTGGGATGGGACATGTTTTAATGGTGTGACTGGGATGGGACATGTTTTAATGGTGTGACTGGTGTCGGACATGTTTTAATGCTGTGACTGGGATGGGACATGTTTTAATGGTGTGACTGGGATGGGACATGTTTTAATGGTGTGACTGGTGTCGTCATGTTTTAATGGTGTGACTGGTGTCGGACATGTTTTACTGGTGTGACTGGGATGGGACATGTTTTAATGGTGTGACTGGGATGGGACATGTTTTAATGGTGTGACTGGGATGGGACATGTTTTAATGGTGTGACTGGTGTCGGACATGTTTTAATGGTGTGACTGGTGTCGGACATGTTTTAATGGTGTGACTGGGATGGGACATGTTTTAATGGTGTGCCTGGGATGGGACATGTTTGAAGGGTGTGACTGGGATGGGACATGTTTTAATGGTGTGACTGATGTCGGACATGTTTTAATGGTGTGACTGGTGTCGGATATGTTTTAATGGTGTGACTGGGATGGGACATGTTTTAATGGTGTGACTGGGATGGGACATGTTTTAATGGTGTGACTGGCATTGGACATGTTTTAATGCTGTGACTGGGATGGGACCTGTTTTAATGGTGTGACTGGGATGGGACATGTTTTAATGGTGTGACTGGTGTCGGACATGTTTTAATGGTGTGACTGGGATGGGACATGTTTTAATGGTGTGACTGGGATGGGACATGTTTTAATGGTGTGACTGGTGTCGGACATGTTTTAATGGTGTGACTGGGATGGGACATGTTTTAATGGTGTGACTGGGATGGGACATGTTTTAATGGTGTGACTGGGATGGGACATGTTTTAATGGTGTGACTGGCATTGGACATGTTTTAATGCTGTGACTGGGATGGGACCTGTTTTAATGGTGTGACTGGGATGGGACATGTTTTAATGGTGTGACTGGGATGGGACATGTTTTAATGGTGTGACTGGGATGGGACATGTTTTAATGGTGTGACTGGTGTCGGACATGTTTTATTGGTGTGACTGGTGTCGGACATGTTTTAATGGTGTGACTGGGTTGGGACATGTTTTAATGGTGTGACTGGTGTCGGACATGTTTTAATGTTGTGACTGGTGTCGGACATGTTTTAATGGTGTGACTGGTGTCGGACATGTTTTAATGGTGTGACTGGGATGGGACATGTTTTAATGGTGTGACTGGGATGGGACATGTTTTAATGGTGTGACTGGTGTCGGACATGTTTTAATGGTGTGACTGGGATGGGACATGTTTTAATGGTGTGACTGGTGTCGGACATGTTTTAATGGTGTGACTGGTGTCGGACATGTTTTAATGGTGTGACTGGGATGGGACATGTTTTAATGGTGTGACTGGGATGGGACATGTTTTAATGATGTGACTGGTGTCGGACATGTTTTAATGGTGTGACTGGGATCGGACATGTTTTAATGGTGTGACTGGGATGGGACATGTTTTAATGGTGTGACTGGTGTCGGACATGTTTTAATGGTGTGACTGGGATGGGACATGTTTTAATGATGTGACTGGTGTCGGACATGTTTTAATGGTGTGACTGGTGTCGGACATGTTTTAATGGTGTGACTGGGATGGGACATGTTTTAATGGTGTGACTGGGATGGGACATGTTTTAATGGTGTGACTGGGATGGGACATGTTTTAATGGTGTGACTGGGATGGGACATGTTTTAATGGTGTGACTGGGATGGGACATGTTTTAATGGTGTGACTGGTGTCGGACATGTTTTAATGGTGTGACTGGGATGGGACATGTTTTAATGGTGTGACTGGTGTCGGACATGTTTTAATGGTGTGACTGGGATGGGACATGTTTTAATGGTGTGACTGGGATGGGACATGTTTTAATGTTGTGACTGGTGTCGGACATGTTTTACTGGTGTGACTGGGATGGGACATGTTTTACTGGTGTGACTGGGATGGGACATGTTTTAATGGTGTGACTGCGATGGGACATGTTTTAATTGTGTGACTGGTGTCGGACATGTTTTAATGGTGTGACTGGTGTCGGACATGTTTTAATGGTGTGACTGGTGTCGGACATGTTTTAATGGTCTGACTGGGATGGGACATGTTTTAATGGTGTGACTGGAATGGGACATGTTTTAATGGTGTGACTGGTGTCGGACATGTTTTAATGGTGTGACTGGTGTCGGACATGTTTTAATGGTGTGACTGGGATGGGACATGTTTTAATGGTGTGACTGGGATGGGACATGTTTTAATAATGTGACTGGTGTCGGACATGTTTTAATGGTGTGACTGGTGTCGGACATGTTTTAATGGTGTGACTGGGATGGGACATGTTTTAATGGTGTGACTGGGATGGGACATGTTTTAATGGTGTGACTGGGATGGGACATGTTTTAATGGTGTGACTGGTGTCGGACATGATTTAATGGTGTGACTGGGATGGGACATGTTTTAATGGTGTGACTGATGTCGGACATGTTTTAATGGTGTGACTGGGATTGGACATGTTTTAATGGTCTGACTGGTGTCGGACATGTTTTAATGGTGTGACTGGGATGGGACATGTTTTAATGGTGTGACTGGGATGCGAAATGTTCTAATGGTGTGACTGGGATTGGACATGTTTTAATAGTGTGACTGGTGTCGGACATGTTTTAATGGTGTGACTGGGATGGGACATGTTTTAATGGTGTGACTGGGATGGGACTTGTTTTAATGGTGTGACTGGTGTCGGACATGTTTTAATGGTGTGACTGGTGTCGGACATGTTTTAATGGTGTGACTGGTGTCGGACATGTTTTAATGGTGTGACTGGGATGGGACATGTTTTAATGGTGTGACTGGGATGGGACATGTTTTAATGGTGTGAATGGTGTCGGACATGTTTTAATGGTGTGACTGGGATGGGACATGTTTTAATGTTGTGACTGGGGTGGGACATGTTTTAATGGTGTGACTGGGATGGGACATGTTTAAATGGTGTGACTGGGATGGGACATGTTTTAATGGTGTGACTGGTGTCGGACATGTTTTAATGGTGTGACTGGGATGGGACATGTTTTAATGGTGTGACTGGGATGGGACATGTTTTAATGGTGTGACTAGTGTCGGACATGTTTTACTGGTGTGACTGGGATGGGACATGTTTTAATGGTGTGACTGGGATGGGACATGTTTTAATGGTGTGACTAGTGTCGGACATGTTTTAATGGTGTGACTGGTGTCGGACATGTTTTAATGGTGTGACTGGGATGGGACATGTTTTAATGGTGTGACTGGTGTCGGACATGTTTTAATGGTGTGACTGGTGTCGGACATGTTTTAATGGTGTGACTGGGATGGGACATGTTTTAATGGTGTGACTGGTGTCGGACATGTTTTAATGGTGTGACTGGTGTCGGACATGTTTTAATGGTGTGACTGGGATGGGACATGTTTTAATGGTGTGACTGGGATGGGACATGTTTTAATGGTGTGACTGGTGTCGGACGTGTTTTAATGGTGTGACTGGGATGGGACATGTTTTAATGGTGTGACAGGTGTCGGACATGTTTTAATGGTGTGACTGGGATGGGACATGTTTTAATGGTGTGACTGGTGTCGGACATGTTTTAATGGTGTGACTGGTGTCGGACATGTTTTAATGGTGTGACTGGGATGGGACATGTTTTAATGGTGTGACTGGTGTCAGACATGTTTTAATGGTGTGACTGGGATGGGACATGTTTTAATGGTGTGACTGGGATGGGACATGTTTTAATGGTGTGACTGGTGTCGGACATGTTTTAATGGTGTGACTGGGATGGGACATGTTTTAATGGTGTGACTGGGATGGGACATGTTTTAATGGTGTCACTGGTGTCGGACATGTTTTAATGGTGTGACTGGGATGGGACATGTTTTAATGGTGTGACTGGTGTCGGACATGTTTTAATGGTGTGACTGGGATGGGACATGTTTTAATGGTGTGACTGGTGTCGGACATGTTTTAATGGTGTGACTGGTGTCGGACATGTTTTACTGGTGTGACTGGGATGGGACATGTTTTAATGGTGTGACTGGGATGGGACATGTTTTAATGGTGTGTCTGGTGTCGGACATGTTTTAATGGTGTGTTTGGGATGGGACATGTTTTAATGGTGTGACTGGTGTCGGACATGATTTAATGGTGTGACTGGGATGGGACATGTTTTAATGGTGTGACTGGTGTCGGACATGTTTTAATGGTGTGACTGGGATGGGACATGTTTTAATGGTGTGACTGGTGTCGGACATGTTTTAATGGTGTGACTGGGATGGGACATGTTTTAATGGTGTGACTGGGATGGGACATGTTTTAATGGTGTGACTGGTGTCGGACATGTTTTAATGGTGTGACTGGGATGGGACATGTTTTAATGGTGTGACTGGGATGGGACATGTTTTAATGGTGTGACTGGTGTCGGACATGTTTTAATGGTGTAACTGGGATGGGACATGTTTTACTGGTGTGACTCGGATGGGACTTGTTTTAATGGTGTGACTGGGATGGGACATGTTTTAATGGTGTGACTGGTGTCGGACATGTTTTAATGGTGTGACTGGTGTCGGACATGATTTAATGGTGTGACTGGGATGGGACATGTTTTAATGGTGTGACTGGTGTCGGACATGATTTAATGGTGTGACTGGGATGGGACATGTTTTAATGGTGTGACTGGTGTCGGACATGTTTTAATGGTGTGACTGGGATGGGACATGTTTTAATGGTGTGACTGGGATGGGACATGTTTTAATGGTTTTTCTGGTGTCGGACATGTTTTAATGGTGTGACTGGTGTCGGACAAGCTTTAATGGTGTGACTGGGATGGGACATGTTTTAATGGTGTGACTGGGATGGGACATGTTTTAATGGTGTGACTGGTGTCGGACATGTTTTAATGGTGTGACTGGGAAGGGACATGTTTTAATGGTGTGACTGGTGTCGGACATGTTTTAATGGTGTGACTGGTGTCGGACATGTTTTAATGGTGTGACTGGGATGGGACATGTTTTAATGGTGTGACTGGTGTCGGACATGTTTTAATGGAGTGACTGGTGTCGGACATGTTTTACTGGTGTGACTGGGATGGGACATGTTTTAATGGTGTGACTGGTGTCGGACATGTTTTAATGGTGTGACTGGGATATGACATGTTTTAATGGTCTGACTGGGATGGGACTTTTTTTAATGGTGTGACTGGTGTCTGACATGTTTTAATGGTGTGACTGGGATGGGACATGTTTTAATGTTGTGACTGGGATGGGACATGTTTTAATGGTGTGACTGGTGTCGGACATGTTTTAATGGTGTGACTGGGATGGGACATGTTTTAATGGTGTGACTGGGATGGGACATGTCTTAATGGTGTGACTGGGATGGGACATGTTTTAATGGTGTGACTGGTGTCGGACATGTTTTAATGGTGTGACTGGTGTCGGACATGTTTTAATGGTGTGACTGGTGTCGGACATGTTTTAATGGTGTGACTGGGATGGGACATGTTTTAATGGTGTGACTGGGATGGGACATGTTTTAATGGTGTGACTGGGATGGGACATGTTTTAATGGTGTGACTGGGATGGGACATGTTTTACTGTTGTGACTGGGATGGGACATGTTTTAATGGTGTGACTGGTGTCGGACATGTTTTAATGGTGTGACTGGGATGGGACATGTTTTAATGGTGTGACTGGTGTCGGACATGTTTTAATGGTGTGACTGGTGTCGGACATGTTTTAATGGTGTGACTGGGAATGGACATGTTTTAATGGTGTGACTGGTGTCGGACATGTTTTAATGGTATGAAAGGATGGGACATGTTTCAATGGTTTGACTGGTGTCGGACATGTTTTAATGGTGTGACTGGTGTCGGACATGTTTTAATGGTGTGACTGGGATGGGACATGTTTTAATGGTGTGACTGGGATGGGACATGTTTTAATGGTGTGACTGGGATGGGACATGTTTTAATGGTGTGACTGGGATGGGACATGTTTTAATGGTGTGACTGGTGTCGGACATGTTTTAATGGTGTGACTGGGATGGGACATGTTTTAATGGTGTGACTGGGATGGGACATGTTTTAATAATGTGACTGGTGTCGGACATGTTTTAATGGTGTGACTGGTGTCGGACATGTTTTAATGGTGTGACTGGGATGGGACATGTTTTAATGGTGTGACTGGGATGGGACATGTTTTAATGGTGTGACTGGGATGGGACATGTTTTAATGGTGTGACTGGTGTCGGACATGATTTAATGGTGTGACTGGGATGGGACATGTTTTAATGGTGTGACTGATGTCGGACATGTTTTAATGGTGTGACTGGGATTGGACATGTTTTAATGGTCTGACTGGTGTCGGACATGTTTTAATGGTGTGACTGGGATGGGACATGTTTTAATGGTGTGACTGGGATGCGAAATGTTCTAATGGTGTGACTGGGATTGGACATGTTTTAATAGTGTGACTGGTGTCGGACATGTTTTAATGGTGTGACTGGGATGGGACATGTTTTAATGGTGTGACTGGGATGGGACTTGTTTTAATGGTGTGACTGGTGTCGGACATGTTTTAATGGTGTGACTGGTGTCGGACATGTTTTAATGGTGTGACTGGTGTCGGACATGTTTTAATGGTGTGACTGGGATGGGACATGTTTTAATGGTGTGACTGGGATGGGACATGTTTTAATGGTGTGAATGGTGTCGGACATGTTTTAATGGTGTGACTGGGATGGGACATGTTTTAATGTTGTGACTGGGGTGGGACATGTTTTAATGGTGTGACTGGGATGGGACATGTTTAAATGGTGTGACTGGGATGGGACATGTTTTAATGGTGTGACTGGTGTCGGACATGTTTTAATGGTGTGACTGGGATGGGACATGTTTTAATGGTGTGACTGGGATGGGACATGTTTTAATGGTGTGACTAGTGTCGGACATGTTTTACTGGTGTGACTGGGATGGGACATGTTTTAATGGTGTGACTGGGATGGGACATGTTTTAATGGTGTGACTAGTGTCGGACATGTTTTAATGGTGTGACTGGTGTCGGACATGTTTTAATGGTGTGACTGGGATGGGACATGTTTTAATGGTGTGACTGGTGTCGGACATGTTTTAATGGTGTGACTGGTGTCGGACATGTTTTAATGGTGTGACTGGGATGGGACATGTTTTAATGGTGTGACTGGTGTCGGACATGTTTTAATGGTGTGACTGGTGTCGGACATGTTTTAATGGTGTGACTGGGATGGGACATGTTTTAATGGTGTGACTGGGATGGGACATGTTTTAATGGTGTGACTGGTGTCGGACGTGTTTTAATGGTGTGACTGGGATGGGACATGTTTTAATGGTGTGACAGGTGTCGGACATGTTTTAATGGTGTGACTGGGATGGGACATGTTTTAATGGTGTGACTGGTGTCGGACATGTTTTAATGGTGTGACTGGTGTCGGACATGTTTTAATGGTGTGACTGGGATGGGACATGTTTTAATGGTGTGACTGGTGTCAGACATGTTTTAATGGTGTGACTGGGATGGGACATGTTTTAATGGTGTGACTGGGATGGGACATGTTTTAATGGTGTGACTGGTGTCGGACATGTTTTAATGGTGTGACTGGGATGGGACATGTTTTAATGGTGTGACTGGGATGGGACATGTTTTAATGGTGTCACTGGTGTCGGACATGTTTTAATGGTGTGACTGGGATGGGACATGTTTTAATGGTGTGACTGGTGTCGGACATGTTTTAATGGTGTGACTGGGATGGGACATGTTTTAATGGTGTGACTGGTGTCGGACATGTTTTAATGGTGTGACTGGTGTCGGACATGTTTTACTGGTGTGACTGGGATGGGACATGTTTTAATGGTGTGACTGGGATGGGACATGTTTTAATGGTGTGTCTGGTGTCGGACATGTTTTAATGGTGTGTTTGGGATGGGACATGTTTTAATGGTGTGACTGGTGTCGGACATGATTTAATGGTGTGACTGGGATGGGACATGTTTTAATGGTGTGACTGGTGTCGGACATGTTTTAATGGTGTGACTGGGATGGGACATGTTTTAATGGTGTGACTGGTGTCGGACATGTTTTAATGGTGTGACTGGGATGGGACATGTTTTAATGGTGTGACTGGGATGGGACATGTTTTAATGGTGTGACTGGTGTCGGACATGTTTTAATGGTGTGACTGGGATGGGACATGTTTTAATGGTGTGACTGGGATGGGACATGTTTTAATGGTGTGACTGGGATGGGACATGTTTTAATGGTGTGACTGGTGTCGGACATGTTTTAATGGTGTAACTGGGATGGGACATGTTTTACTGGTGTGACTCGGATGGGACATGTTTTAATGGTGTGACTGGGATGGGACATGTTTTAATGGTGTGACTGGTGTCGGACATGTTTTAATGGTGTGACTGGTGTCGGACATGTTTTAATGGTGTGACTGGGATGGGACATGTTTTAATGGTGTGACTGGTGTCGGACATGATTTAATGGTGTGACTGGGATGGGACATGTTTTAATGGTGTGACTGGTGTCGGACATGTTTTAATGGTGTGACTGGGATGGGACATGTTTTAATGGTGTGACTGGGATGGGACATGTTTTAATGGTTTTTCTGGTGTCGGACATGTTTTAATGGTGTGACTGGTGTCGGACAAGCTTTAATGGTGTGACTGGGATGGGACATGTTTTAATGGTGTGACTGGGATGGGACATGTTTTAATGGTGTGACTGGTGTCGGACATGTTTTAATGGTGTGACTGGGAAGGGACATGTTTTAATGGTGTGACTGGTGTCGGACATGTTTTAATGGTGTGACTGGTGTCGGACATGTTTTAATGGTGTGACTGGGATGGGACATGTTTTAATGGTGTGACTGGTGTCGGACATGTTTTAATGGAGTGACTGGTGTCGGACATGTTTTACTGGTGTGACTGGGATGGGACATGTTTTAATGGTGTGACTGGTGTCGGACATGTTTTAATGGTGTGACTGGGATATGACATGTTTTAATGGTCTGACTGGGATGGGACTTTTTTTAATGGTGTGACTGGTGTCTGACATGTTTTAATGGTGTGACTGGGATGGGACATGTTTTAATGTTGTGACTGGGATGGGACATGTTTTAATGGTGTGACTGGTGTCGGACATGTTTTAATGGTGTGACTGGGATGGGACATGTTTTAATGGTGTGACTGGGATGGGACATGTCTTAATGGTGTGACTGGGATGGGACATGTTTTAATGGTGTGACTGGTGTCGGACATGTTTTAATGGTGTGACTGGTGTCGGACATGTTTTAATGGTGTGACTGGTGTCGGACATGTTTTAATGGTGTGACTGGGATGGGACATGTTTTAATGGTGTGACTGGGATGGGACATGTTTTAATGGTGTGACTGGGATGGGACATGTTTTAATGGTGTGACTGGGATGGGACATGTTTTACTGTTGTGACTGGGATGGGACATGTTTTAATGGTGTGACTGGTGTCGGACATGTTTTAATGGTGTGACTGGGATGGGACATGTTTTAATGGTGTGACTGGTGTCGGACATGTTTTAATGGTGTGACTGGTGTCGGACATGTTTTAATGGTGTGACTGGGAATGGACATGTTTTAATGGTGTGACTGGTGTCGGACATGTTTTAATGGTATGAAAGGATGGGACATGTTTCAATGGTTTGACTGGTGTCGGACATGTTTTAATGGTGTGACTGGTGTCGGACATGTTTTAATGGTGTGACTGGGATGGGACATGTTTTAATGGTGTGACTGGGATGGGACATGTTTTAATGGTGTGACTGGGATGGGACATGTTTTAATGGTGTGACTGGTGTCGGACATGATTTAATGGTGTGACTGGGATGGGACATGTTTTAATGGTGTGACTGGTGTCGGACATGTTTTAATGGTGTGACTGGGATTGGACATGTTTTAATGGTCTGACTGGTGTCGGACATGTTTTAATGGTGTGACTGGGATGGGACATGTTTTAATGGTGTGACTGGGATGCGAAATGTTCTAATGGTGTGACTGGGATTGGACATGTTTTAATAGTGTGACTGGTGTCGGACATGTTTTAATGGTGTGACTGGGATGGGACATGTTTTAATGGTGTGACTGGGATGGGACTTGTTTTAATGGTGTGACTGGTGTCGGACATGTTTTAATGGTGTGACTGGTGTCGGACATGTTTTAATGGTGTGACTGGTGTCGGACATGTTTTAATGGTGTGACTGGGATGGGACATGTTTTAATGGTGTGACTGGGATGGGACATGTTTTAATGGTGTGAATGGTGTCGGACATGTTTTAATGGTGTGACTGGGATGGGACATGTTTTAATGTTGTGACTGGGGTGGGACATGTTTTAATGGTGTGACTGGGATGGGACATGTTTAAATGGTGTGACTGGGATGGGACATGTTTTAATGGTGTGACTGGTGTCGGACATGTTTTAATGGTGTGACTGGGATGGGACATGTTTTAATGGTGTGACTGGGATGGGACATGTTTTAATGGTGTGACTAGTGTCGGACATGTTTTACTGGTGTGACTGGGATGGGACATGTTTTAATGGTGTGACTGGGATGGGACATGTTTTAATGGTGTGCCTAGTGTCGGACATGTTTTAATGGTGTGACTGGTGTCGGACATGTTTTAATGGTGTGACTGGGATGGGACATGTTTTAATGGTGTGACTGGTGTCGGACATGTTTTAATGGTGTGACTGGTGTCGGACATGTTTTAATGGTGTGACTGGGATGGGACATGTTTTAATGGTGTGACTGGTGTCGGACATGTTTTAATGGTGTGACTGGTGTCGGACATGTTTTAATGGTGTGACTGGGATGGGACATGTTTTAATGGTGTGACTGGGATGGGACATGTTTTAATGGTGTGACTGGTGTCGGACGTGTTTTAATGGTGTGACTGGGATGGGACATGTTTTAATGGTGTGACAGGTGTCGGACATGTTTTAATGGTGTGACTGGGATGGGACATGTTTTAATGGTGTGACTGGTGTCGGACATGTTTTAATGGTGTGACTGGTGTCGGACATGTTTTAATGGTGTGACTGGGATGGGACATGTTTTAATGGTGTGACTGGTGTCAGACATGTTTTAATGGTGTGACTGGGATGGGACATGTTTTAATGGTGTGACTGGGATGGGACATGTTTTAATGGTGTGACTGGTGTCGGACATGTTTTAATGGTGTGACTGGGATGGGACATGTTTTAATGGTGTGACTGGGATGGGACATGTTTTAATGGTGTCACTGGTGTCGGACATGTTTTAATGGTGTGACTGGGATGGGACATGTTTTAATGGTGTGACTGGTGTCGGACATGTTTTAATGGTGTGACTGGGATGGGACATGTTTTAATGGTGTGACTGGTGTCGGACATGTTTTAATGGTGTGACTGGTGTCGGACATGTTTTACTGGTGTGACTGGGATGGGACATGTTTTAATGGTGTGACTGGGATGGGACATGTTTTAATGGTGTGACTGGGATGGGACATGTTTTAATGGTGTGTCTGGTGTCGGACATGTTTTAATGGTGTGTTTGGGATGGGACATGTTTTAATGGTGTGACTGGTGTCGGACATGATTTAATGGTGTGACTGGGATGGGACATGTTTTAATGGTGTGACTGGTGTCGGACATGTTTTAATGGTGTGACTGGGATGGGACATGTTTTAATGGTGTGACTGGTGTCGGACATGTTTTAATGGTGTGACTGGGATGGGACATGTTTTAATGGTGTGACTGGGATGGGACATGTTTTAATGGTGTGACTGGTGTCGGACATGTTTTAATGGTGTGACTGGGATGGGACATGTTTTAATGGTGTTACTGGGATGGGACATGTTTTAATGGTGTGACTGGTGTCGGACATGTTTTAATGGTGTAACTGGGATGGGACATGTTTTACTGGTGTGACTCGGATGGGACATGTTTTAATGGTGTGACTGGGATGGGACATGTTTTAATGGTGTGACTGGTGTCGGACATGTTTTAATGGTGTGACTGGTGTCGGACATGTTTTAATGGTGTGACTGGGATGGGACATGTTTTAATGGTGTGACTGGTGTCGGACATGATTTAATGGTGTGACTGGGATGGGACATGTTTTAATGGTGTGACTGGTGTCGGACATGTTTTAATGGTGTGACTGGGATGGGACATGTTTTAATGGTGTGACTGGGATGGGACATGTTTTAATGGTTTTTCTGGTGTCGGACATGTTTTAATGGTGTGACTGGTGTCGGACAAGCTTTAATGGTGTGACTGGGATGGGACATGTTTTAATGGTGTGACTGGGATGGGACATGTTTTAATGGTGTGACTGGTGTCGGACATGTTTTAATGGTGTGACTGGTGTCGGACATGTTTTAATGGTGTGACTGGGATGGGACATGTTTTAATGGTGTGACTGGTGTCGGACATGTTTTAATGGAGTGACTGGTGTCGGACATGTTTTACTGGTGTGACTGGGATGGGACATGTTTTAATGGTGTGACTGGTGTCGGACATGTTTTAATGGTGTGACTGGGATATGACATGTTTTAATGGTCTGACTGGGATGGGACTTTTTTTAATGGTGTGACTGGTGTCTGACATGTTTTAATGGTGTGACTGGGATGGGACATGTTTTAATGTTGTGACTGGGATGGGACATGTTTTAATGGTGTGACTGGTGTCGGACATGTTTTAATGGTGTGACTGGGATGGGACATGTTTTAATGGTGTGACTGGGATGGGACATGTCTTAATGGTGTGACTGGGATGGGACATGTTTTAATGGTGTGACTGGTGTCGGACATGTTTTAATGGTGTGACTGGTGTCGGACATGTTTTAATGGTGTGACTGGTGTCGGACATGTTTTAATGGTGTGACTGGGATGGGACATGTTTTAATGGTGTGACTGGGATGGGACATGTTTTAATGGTGTGACTGGGATGGGACATGTTTTAATGGTGTGACTGGGATGGGACATGTTTTACTGGTGTGACTGGGATGGGACATGTTTTAATGGTGTGACTGGTGTCGGACATGTTTTAATGGTGTGACTGGGATGGGACATGTTTTAATGGTGTGACTGGTGTCGGACATGTTTTAATGGTGTGACTGGTGTCGGACATGTTTTAATGGTGTGACTGGGAATGGACATGTTTTAATGGTGTGACTGGTGTCGGACATGTTTTAATGGTATGAAAGGATGGGACATGTTTCAATGGTTTGACTGGTGTCGGACATGTTTTAATGGTGTGACTGGTGTCGGACATGTTTTAATGGTGTGACTGGGATGGGACATGTTTTAATGGTGTGACTGGGATGGGACATGTTTTAATGGTGTGACTGGGATGGGAAATGTTTTAATAGTGTGACTGGTGTCGGACATGTTTAAATGGTGTGACTGGGATGGGACATCTTTTAATGGTGTGACTGGGATGGGACTTGTTTTAATGGTGTGACTGGTGTCGGACATGTTTTAATGGTGTGACTGGTGTCGGACATGTTTTAATGGTGTGACTGGTGTCGGACATGTTTTAATGGTGTGACTGGGATGGGACATGTTTTAATGGTGTGACTGGGATGGGACATGTTTTAATGGTGTGAATGGTGTCGGACATATTTTAATGGTGTGACTGGGATCGGACATGTTTTAATGGTGTGACTGGGATGGGACATGTTTTAATGGTGTGACTGGTGTCGGACATGTTTTAATGGTGTGACTGGGATCGGACATGTTTTAATGGTGTGACTGGGATGGGACATGTTTTAATGGTGTGACTGGTGTCGGACATGTTTTAATGGTGTGACTGGGGTGGGACATGTTTTAATGGTCTGACTGGCATGGGACATGTTTTAATGGTGTGATTAGGATGGGACATGTTTTAATGGTGTGACTGGTGTCGGACATGTTTTAATGGTGTGACTGGTGTCGGACATATTTTAATGGTGTGACTGGGATGGGACATGTTTTAATGGTGTGACTGGTGTCGGACATGTTTTAATGGTGTGACTGGGATGGGACATGTTTTAATGGTGTGACTGGGATGGGACATGTTTTAATGGTGTGACTGGTGTCGGACATGTTTTAATGGTGTGACTGGGATGGGACATGTTTTAATGGTGTGACTGGGATGGGACATGTTTTAATGCTGTGACTGGTGTCGGACATGTTTTACAGGTGTGACTGGGATGGGACATGTTTTAATGGTGTGACTGGTGTCGGACATGTTTTAATGGTGTGACTGGGATGGGACATGTTTTAATGGTGTGACTGGGATGGGACATGTTTTAATGGTGTGACTGGGATGGGACATGTTTTAATGGTGTGACTGGTGTCGGACATGTTTTAATGGTGTGACTGGTGTCGGACATGTTTTACTGGTGTGACTGGGATGGGACATGTTTTAATGGTGTGACTGGGATGGGACATGTTTTAATGGTGTGACTGGGATGGGACATGTTTTAATGGTGTGACTAGTGTCGGACATGTTTTAATGGTGTGACTGGTGTCGGACATGTTTTAATGGTGTGACTGGGATGGGACATGTTTTAATGGTGTGACTGGGATGGGACATGTTTGAATGGTGTGACTGGGATGGGACATGTTTTAATGGTGTGACTGGTGTCGGACATGTTTTAATGGTGTGACTGGTGTCGGACATGTTTTAATGGTGTGACTGGTATCGGACATTTTTTAATGGTGTGACTGGGATGGGACATGTTTTAATGGTGTGACTGCTGTCGGACATGTTTTAATGGTGTGACTGGTGTCGGACATGTTTTAATGGTGTGACTGGGATGGGACATGTTTTAATGGTGTGACTGGAATGGGACATGTTTTAATGGTGTGACTGGGATGGGACATGTTTTAATGGTGTGACTGGGATGGGACATGTTTTAATGGTGTGACTGGAATGGGACATGTTTTAATGGTGTGACTGGGATGGGACATGTTTTAATGGTGTGACTGGAATGGGACATGTTTTAATGGTGTGACTGGTGTCGGACATGTTTTAATGGTGTGACTGGAATGGGACATGTTTTAATGGTGTGACTGGGATAGGACATGTTTTAATGGTGTGACTGGGATGGGACATGTTTTAATGGGGTGACTGGGATGGGACATGTTTTAATGGTGTGACTGGTGTCGGACATGTTTTAATGGTGTGACTGGGATGGGACATGTTTTAATGGTGAACTGGGATTGGACATGTTTTAATGGTGTGACTGGTGTCGGACATGTTTTAATGGTGTGACTGGGATGGGACATGTTTTAATGGTGTGACTGGTGACGGACATGTTTTAATGATGTGACTGGGATGGGACATGTTTTAATGGTGTGACTGGGATGGGACATGTTTTAATGGTGTGACTTTTGTCGGACATGTTTTACTGGTGTGACTGGGATGGGAAATGTTTTAATGGTGTGACTGGGATGGGACATGTTTTAATGGTGTGACTGGGATTGGACATGTTTTAATGGTGTGACTGGTGTCGGACATGTTTTAATGGTGTGACTGGTGTCGGACATGTTTTAATGGTGTGTCTGGGATGGGACATGTTTTAATGGTGTGACTGGGATGGGACATGTTTTAATGGTGTGACTGGGATGGGACATGTTTTAATGGTGTGACTGGGATGGGACATGTTTTAATGGTGTGACTGGTGTCGGACATTTTTAATGGTGTGACTGGGATGGGACATGTTTTAATGGTGTGACTGGGATGGGACATGTTTTAATGGTGTGACTGGTGTCGGACTTGTTTTAATGGCGTGACTGGGATGGGACATGTTTTAATGGTGTGACTGGGATGGGACATGTTTTAATGGTGTGACTGGTGTCGGACATGTTTTAATGGTGTGACTGGGATGGCACATGTTTTAATGGTGTGACTAGTGTCGGACATGTTTTAATGGAGTGACTGGAATGGGACATGTTTTAATGGTGTGACTGGGATGGGACATGTTTTAATGGTGTGACTGGTGTCGGACATGTTTTAATGGTGTGACTGGGATGGGACATGTTTTAATGGTGTGACTGGTGTCGGACATGTTTTAATGATGTGACTGGGATGGGACATGTTTTAATGGTGTGACTGGTGTCGGACATGTTTTAATGGTGTGACTGGTGTCGGACATGTTTTAATGGTGTGACTGGTGTCGGACATGTTTTAATGGTGTGACTGGGATCGGACATGTTTTAATGGTGTGACTGGTGTCGGACATGTTTTAATGGTGTGACTGGGATGGGACATGTTTTAATGGTGTGACTGGGATGGGACATGTTTTAATGGTGTGACTGGTGTCGGACATGATTTAATGGTGTGACTGGTGTCGGACATGTTTTAATGGTGTGACTGGTGTCGGACATGTTTTAATGGTGTGACTGGGATGGGACATGTTTTAATGGTGTGACTGGTGTCAGACATCTTTTAATGGTGTGACTGGTGTCGGACATGTTTTAATGGTGTGACTGGGATGGGACATGTTTTAATGGTGTGACTGGGATGGGAAATGTTTTAATGGTGTGACTGGTGTCGGACATGTTTTAATGGTGTGACTGGGATGGGACATGTTTTAATGGTGTGACTGGGATGGGACATGTTTTAATGGTGTGACTGGTGTCGGACATGTTTTAATGGTGTGACTGGGATGGAAAATGTTTTAATGGTGTGACTGGTGTCGAACATGTTTTAATGGTGTGACTGGTGTCGGACATGTTTTAATGGTGTGACTGGGATGGGACATGTTTTAATGGTGTGACTGGTGTCGGACATGTTTTAATGGTGTGACTGGGATGGGACATGTTTTAATGGTGTGACTGGTGTCGGACATGTTTTAATGGTGTGACAGGGATGGGACATGTTTTAATGGTGTGACTGGGATGGGACATGTTTTAATGGTGTGACTGGTGTCGGACATGTTTTACTGGTGTGACTGGGATGGGACATGTTATACTGGTTTGACTGGGATGGGACATGTTTTAATGATGTGACTGGGATGGGACATGTTTTAATGGTGTGACTGGGATGGGATATGTTTTAATGGTGTGACTGGTGTCGGACATGTTTTAATGGTGTCACTGGTGTCGGACATGTTTTAATGGTGTGACTGGGATGGGACATTTTTTAATGGTGTGACTGGTGTCGGACATGTTTTAATGGTGTGACTGGGATGGGACATGTTTTAATGGTGTGACTGGTGTCGGACATGTTTTAATGGTGTGACTGGGATGGGACAAGTTTTAATGGTGTGACTGGGATGGGACATGTTTTAATGGTGTGACTGGGATGGGACATGTTTTAATGGTGTGACTGGGATGGGACATGTTTTAATGGTGTGACTGGGATGGGACATGTTTTAATGGTGTGACTGGTGTCGGACATGTTTTAATGGTCTGACTGGTGTCGGACATGTTTTAATGGTGTGACTGGGATGGGACATGTTTTAATGGTGTGACTGGTGTCGGACATGTTTTAATGGTGTGACTGGGATGGGACATGTTTTAATGGTGTGACTGGGATGGGACATGTTTTAATGGTATGACTGGTGTCGGACATGTTTAATGGTGTGACTGGGATGGGACATGTTTTAATGGTGTGACTGGTGTCGGACATGTTTTAATGGTGTGACTGTGATGGGACATGTTTTAATGGTGTGACTGGGATGGGACATGTTTAAATGGTTTGACTGGTGTCGGACATGTTTTACTGGTGTGACTGGGATGGGACATGTTTTACTGGTGTGACTGGGATGGGACATGTTTTAATGGTGTGACTGGGATGGGACATGTTTTAATGGTGTGACTGGTGTCGGACATTGTTAATGGTGTGACTGGGATGGGACATGTTTTAATGGTGTGACTGGGATGGGACATGTTTTAATGGTGTGACTGGTGTCGGACATGTTTTAATGGTCTGACTGGGATGGGACATGTTTTAATGGTGTGACTGGGATGGGACATGTTTTAATGGTGTGACTGGTGTCGGACATGTTTTAATGGTGTGACTGGTGTCGGACATGTTTTAATGGTTTGACTGGGATCGGACATGTTTTAATGGTGTGACTGGGATGGGACATGTTTTAATGGTGTGACTGTGATGGGACATGTTTTAATGGTGTGACTGGGATGCGACATGTTTTACTGGTGTGACTGGGATGGGACATGTTTTAATGATCTGGCTGGTGTCGGACATGTTTTAATGGTGTGACTGGTGTCGGACATGTTTTAATGGTGTGACTGGGATGGGACATGTTTTAATGGTGTGACTGGGATGGGACATGTTTTAATGGTGTGACTGGTGTCGGACATGTTTTAATGGTGTGACTGGGATGGGACATGTTTTAATGGTGTGACTGGTGTCGGACATGTTTTAATGGTGTGACTGGGATGGGACATGTTTTAATGGTGTGACTGGTGTCGGACATGTTTTAATGGTGTGACTGGTGTCGGACATGTTTTAATGGTGTGACTGGGATGGGACATGTTTTAATGGTGTGACTGGTATCGGACATGTTTTAATGGTGTGACTGCGATGGGACATGTTTTAATGGTGTGACTGGTGTCGGACATGTTTAAATGGTGTGACTGGGATGGGACATGTTTTATTGGTGTGACTGGGATGGGACTTGTTTTAATGGTGTGACTGGTGTCGGACATGTTTTAATGGTGTGACTGGTGTCGGACATGTTTTAATGGTGTGACTGGTGTCGGACATGTTTTAATGGTGTGACTGGGATGGGACATGTTTTAATGGTGTGACTGGGATGGGACATGTTTTAATGGTGTGAATGGTGTCGGACATGTTTTAATGGTGTGACTGGGGTGGGACATGTTTTAATGGTGTGACTGGCATGGGACATGTTTTAATGGTGTGATTGGGATGGGACATGTTTTAATGGTGTGACTGGTGTCGGACATGTTTTAATGGTGTGACCTGGATGGGACATGTTTTAATGGTGTGACTGGGATGGGACATGTTTTAATGGTGTGACTGGTGTCGGACATGTTTTAATGGTGTGACTGGGATGGGACATGTTTTAATGGTGTGACTGGGATGGGACATGTTTTAAAGGTGTGACTGGGATGGGACATGTTTTAATGGTCTGACTGGTGTCGGACATGTTTTAATGGTGTGACTGGGATGGGACATGTTTTAATGGTGTGACTGGTGTCGGACATGTTTTAATGGTGTGACTGGGATGGGACATGTTTTAATGTTGTGACTGGGATGGGACATGTTTTAATGGTGTGACTGGTGTCGGACATGTTTTAATGGTGTGACTGGGATGGGACATGTTTTAATGGTGTGACTGGTGTCGGACATGTTTTAATGGTGTGACTGGTGTCGGACATGTTTTAATGGTGTGACTGGTGTCGGACATGTTTTAATGGTGTGACTGGGATGGGACATGTTTTACTGGTGTGACTGGTGTCGGACATGTTTTAATGGTGTGACTGGGATGGGACATGTTTTAATGGTGTGACTGGGATGGGACATGTTTTAATGGTGTGACAGGTGTCGGACATGTTTTAATGGTGTGACTGGTGTCGGACATGTTTTAGTGGTGTGACTGGGATGGGACATGTTTTAATGGTGTGACTGGGATGGGACATGTTTGAATGGTGTGACTGGGATGGGACATGTTTTAATGGTGTGACTGGTGTCGGACATGTTTTAATGGTGTGACTGGTGTCGGACATGTTTTAATGGTGTGACTGGGATGGGACATGTTTTAATGGTGTGACTGGGATGGGACATGTTTTAATGGTGTGACTGGTGTCGGACATGTTTTAATGGTGTGACTGGGATGGGACATGTTTTAATGGTGTGACTGGGATGGGACATGTTTTAATGGTGTGACTGGTATCGGACATGTTTTAATGGTGTGACTGGGATGGGACATGTTTTAATGGTGTGACTGGTATCGGACATGTTTTAATGGTGTGACTGGGATGGGACATGTTTTAATGGTGTGACTGCTATCGGACATGTTTTAATGGTGTGACTGGGATGGGACATGTTTTAATGGTGTGACTGGGATGGGACATGTTTTAATGGTGTGACTGGGATGGGACATGTTTTAATGGTGTGACTGGGATGGGACATGTTTTAATGGTGTGACTGGTGTCGGACATGTTTTAATGGTGTGACTGGTGTCGGACATGTTTTAATGGTGTGACTGGGATGGGACATGTTTTAATGGTGTGACTGGTGACGGACATGTTTTAATGATGTGACTGGGATGGGACATGTTTTAATGGTGTGACTGGGATGGGACATGTTTTAATGGTGTGACTGGGATGGGACATGTTTTAATGATGTGACTGGTGTCGGACATGTTTTAATGGTGTGACTGGTGTCGGACATGTTTTAATGGTGTGACTGGTGTCGGACATGTTTTAATGGTGTGACTGGTGTCGGACATGTTTTAATGGTGTGACTGGTGTCGGACATGTTTTAATGGTGTGACTGGGATGGGACATGTTTTAATGGTGTGACTGGGATGGGACATGTTTTAATGGTGTGACTGGGATGGGACATGTTTTAATGGTGTGACTGGTGTCGGACATGTTTTAATGGTGTGACTGGGATGGGACATGTTTTAATGGTGTGACTGGTGTCGGACATGTTTTAATGGTGTGACTGGTGTCGGACATGTTTTAATGGTATGAAAGGATGGGACATGTTTTAATGGTGTGACTGGTGTCGGACATGTTTTAATGGTGTGACTGGTGTCGGACATGTTTTAATGGTGTGACTGGGATGGGACATGTTTTAATGGTGTGACTGGGATGGGAAATGTTTTAATAGTGTGACTGGTGTCGGACATGTTTAAATGGTGTGACTGGGATGGGACATCTTTTAATGGTGTGACTGGGATGGGACTTGTTTTAATGGTGTGACTGGTGTCGGACATGTTTTAATGGTGTGACTGGTGTCGGACATGTTTTAATGGTGTGACTGGTGTCGGACATGTTTTAATGGTGTGACTGGGATGGGACATGTTTTAATGGTGTGACTGGGATGGGACATGTTTTAATGGTGTGAATGGTGTCGGACATATTTTAATGGTGTGACTGGGATGGGACATGTTTTAATGGTGTGACTGGGATGGGACATGTTTTAATGGTGTGACTGGTGTCGGACATGTTTTAATGGTGTGACTGGGATGGGACATGTTTTAATGGTGTGACTGGTGTTGGACATATTTTACAGGTGTGACTGGGATGGGACATGTTTTAATGGTGTGACTGGGATGGGACATGTTTTAATGGTGTGACTGGTGTCGGACATGTTTTAATGGTGTGACTGGGATGGGACATGTTTTAATGGTGTGACTGGTATGGGACATGTTTTAATGGTGTGACTGGTGTCGGACATGTTTTAATGGTGTGACTGGGATGGGACATGTTTTAATGGTGTGACTGGGATGGGACATGTTTTAATGGTGTGACTGGTGTCGGACATGTTTTAATGGTGTGACTGGTGTCGGACATGTTTTAATGGTGTGACTGGGATCGGACATGTTTTAATGGTGTGACTGGGATGGGACATGTTTTAATGGTGTGACTGGGATGGGACATGTTTTAATGGTGTGACTGGGATGGGACATGTTTTAATGGTGTGACTGGGATAGGACATGTTTTAATGGTGTGACTGGGATGGGACATGTTTTAATGGTGTGACTGGGATGGGACATGTTTTAATGGTGTGACTGGTGTCGGACATGTTTTAATGGTGTGACTGGGATGGGACATGTTTTAATGGTGTGACTGGTGTCGGACATGTTTTAATGGTGTGACTGGGATGGGACATGTTTTAATGGTGTGACTGGGATGGGACATGTTTTAATGGTGTGACTGGTGTCGGACATGTTTTACTGGTGTGACTGGGATGGGACATGTTTTACTGGTGTGACTGGGATGGGACATGTTTTAATGGTGTGACTGGGATGGGACATGTTTTAATGGTGTGACTGCTGTCGGACATGTTTTAATGGTGTGACTGGGATGGGACATGTTTTAATGGTGTGACTGGTGTCGGACATGTTTTAATGGTGTGACTGGAATGGGACATGTTTTAATGGTGTGACTGGTGTCGAACATGTTTTAATGGTGTGACTGGTGACGGACATGTTTTAATGGTGTGACTGGGATCGGACATGTTTTAATGGTGTGACTGGGATGGGACATGTTTTAATGGTGTCACTGGGATGGGACATGTTTTAATAATGTGACTGGTGTCGGACATGTTTTAATGGTGTGACTGGTGTCGGACATGTTTTAATGGTGTGACTGGGATGGGACATGTTTTAATGGTGTGACTGGGATGGGACATGTTTTAATGGTGTGACTGGTGTCGGACATTTTTTAATGGTGTGACTGGGATGGGACATGTTTTAATGGTGTGACTGGTGTCGGACATGTTTTAATGGTGTGACTGGGATTGGACATGTTTTAATGGTCTGACTGGTGTCGGACATGTTTTAATGGTGTGACTGGGATGCGAAATGTTTTAATGCTGTGACTGGGATTGGACATGTTTTAATAGTGTGACTGGTGTCGGACATGTTTTAATGGTGTGACTGGGATGGGACATGTTTTAATGGTGTGACTGGGATGGGACTTGTTTTAATGGTGTGACTGGTGTCGGACATGTTTTAATGGTGTGACTGGTGTCGGACATGTTTTAATGGTGTGACTGGTGTCGGACATGTTTTAATGGTGTGACTGGGATGGGACATGTTTTAATGTTGTGACTGGGATGGGACATGTTTTAATGGTGTGACTGGGGTGGGACATGTTTTAATGGTGTGACTGGGATGGGACATGTTTAAATGTTGTGACTGGGATGGGACATGTTTTAATGGTGTGACTGGTGTCGGACATGTTTTAATGGTGTGACTGGGATGGGACATGTTTTAATGGTGTGACTGGGATGGGACATGTTTTAATGGTGTGACTAGTGTCGGACATGTTCTACTGGTGTGACTGGGATGGGACATGTTTTAATGGTGTGACTGGGATGGGACATGTTTTAATGGTGTGACTGGTGTCGGACATGTTTTAATGGTGTGACTGGGATGGGACATGTTTTAATGGTGTGACTTGTGTAGGACATGTTTTAATGGTGTGACTGGGATGGGACATGTTTTAATGGTGTGACTGGTGTCGGACATGTTTTAATGGTGTGACTGGGATGGGACATGTTTTAATGGTGTGACTGGTGTCGGACATGTTTTAATGGTGTGACTGGGATGGGACATGTTTTAATGGTGTGACTGGGATGGGACATGTTTTAATGGTGTGACTGGGATGGGACATGTTTTACTGGTGTGACTGGTGTCGGACATGTTTTAATGGTGTGACTGGTGTCGGACATGTTTTACTGGTGTGACTGGTGTCGGACATGTTTTAATGGTGTGACTGGGATGGAAAATGTTTTAATGGTGTGACTGGTGTCGGACATGTTTTAATGGTGTGACTGGTGTCGGACATGTTTTACTGGTGTGACTGGGATGGGACATGTTTTAATGGTGTGACTGGTGTCGGACATGTTTTAATGGTGTGACTGGAATGGGACCTGTTTTAATGGTGTGACTGGTGTCGGACATGTTTTAATGGTGTGACTGGTGTCGGACATGTTTTAATGGTGTGACTGGGATGGGACATGTTTTAATGGTGTGACTGGGATGGGACATGTTTTAATGGTGTGACAGGTGTCGGACATGTTTTAATGGTGTGACTGGTGTCGGACATGTTTTAGTGGTGTGACTGGGATGGGACATGTTTTAATGGTGTGACTGGGATGGGACATGTTTGAATGGTGTGACTGGGATGGGACATGTTTTAATGGTGTGACTGGTGTCGGACATGTTTTAATGGTGTGACTGGTGTCGGACATGTTTTAATGGTGTGACTGGGATGGGACATGTTTTAATGGTGTGACTGGGATGGGACATGTTTTAATGGTGTGACTGGTGTCGGACATGTTTTAATGGTGTGACTGGGATGGGACATGTTTTAATGGTGTGACTGGGATGGGACATGTTTTAATGGTGTGACTGGTATCGGACATGTTTTAATGGTGTGACTGGTGTCGGACATGTTTTAATGGTGTGACTGGGATGGGACATGTTTTAATGGTGTGACTGGTATCGGACATGTTTTAATGGTGTGACTGGGATGGGACATGTTTTAATGGTGTGACTGCTATCGGACATGTTTTAATGGTGTGACTGGGATGGGACATGTTTTAATGGTGTGACTGGGATGGGACATGTTTTAATGGTGTGACTGGGATGGGACATGTTTTAATGGTGTGACTGGGATGGGACATGTTTTAATGGTGTGACTGGTGTCGGACATGTTTTAATGGTGTGACTGGTGTCGGACATGTTTTAATGGTGTGACTGGGATGGGACATGTTTTAATGGTGTGACTGGTGACGGACATGTTTTAATGATGTGACTGGGATGGGACATGTTTTAATGGTGTGACTGGGATGGGACATGTTTTAATGGTGTGACTGGGATGGGACATGTTTTAATGATGTGACTGGTGTCGGACATGTTTTAATGGTGTGACTGGTGTCGGACATGTTTTAATGGTGTGACTGGTGTCGGACATGTTTTAATGGTGTGACTGGTGTCGGACATGTTTTAATGGTGTGACTGGTGTCGGACATGTTTTAATGGTGTGACTGGGATGGGACATGTTTTAATGGTGTGACTGGGATGGGACATGTTTTAATGGTGTGACTGGGATGGGACATGTTTTAATGGTGTGACTGGTGTCGGACATGTTTTAATGGTGTGACTGGGATGGGACATGTTTTAATGGTGTGACTGGTGTCGGACATGTTTTAATGGTGTGACTGGTGTCGGACATGTTTTAATGGTATGAAAGGATGGGACATGTTTTAATGGTGTGACTGGTGTCGGACATGTTTTAATGGTGTGACTGGTGTCGGACATGTTTTAATGGTGTGACTGGGATGGGACATGTTTTAATGGTGTGACTGGGATGGGAAATGTTTTAATAGTGTGACTGGTGTCGGACATGTTTAAATGGTGTGACTGGGATGGGACATCTTTTAATGGTGTGACTGGGATGGGACTTGTTTTAATGGTGTGACTGGTGTCGGACATGTTTTAATGGTGTGACTGGTGTCGGACATGTTTTAATGGTGTGACTGGTGTCGGACATGTTTTAATGGTGTGACTGGGATGGGACATGTTTTAATGGTGTGACTGGGATGGGACATGTTTTAATGGTGTGAATGGTGTCGGACATATTTTAATGGTGTGACTGGGATGGGACATGTTTTAATGGTGTGACTGGGATGGGACATGTTTTAATGGTGTGACTGGTGTCGGACATGTTTTAATGGTGTGACTGGGATGGGACATGTTTTAATGGTGTGACTGGTGTTGGACATATTTTACAGGTGTGACTGGGATGGGACATGTTTTAATGGTGTGACTGGGATGGGACATGTTTTAATGGTGTGACTGGTGTCGGACATGTTTTAATGGTGTGACTGGGATGGGACATGTTTTAATGGTGTGACTGGTATGGGGACATGTTTTAATGGTGTGACTGGTGTCGGACATGTTTTAATGGTGTGACTGGGATGGGACATGTTTTAATGGTGTGACTGGGATGGGACATGTTTTAATGGTGTGACTGGTGTCGGACATGTTTTAATGGTGTGACTGGTGTCGGACATGTTTTAATGGTGTGACTGGGATCGGACATGTTTTAATGGTGTGACTGGGATGGGACATGTTTTAATGGTGTGACTGGGATGGGACATGTTTTAATGGTGTGACTGGGATGGTACATGTTTTAATGGTGTGACTGGGATAGGACATGTTTTAATGGTGTGACTGGGATGGGACATGTTTTAATGGTGTGACTGGGATGGGACATGTTTTAATGGTGTGACTGGTGTCGGACATGTTTTAATGGTGTGACTGGGATGGGACATGTTTTAATGGTGTGACTGGTGTCGGACATGTTTTAATGGTGTGACTGGGATGGGACATGTTTTAATGGTGTGACTGGGATGGGACATGTTTTAATGGTGTGACTGGTGTCGGACATGTTTTACTGGTGTGACTGGGATGGGACATGTTTTACTGGTGTGACTGGGATGGGACATGTTTTAATGGTGTGACTGGGATGGGACATGTTTTAATGGTGTGACTGCTGTCGGACATGTTTTAATGGTGTGACTGGGATGGGACATGTTTTAATGGTGTGACTGGTGTCGGACATGTTTTAATGGTGTGACTGGAATGGGACATGTTTTAATGGTGTGACTGGTGTCGAACATGTTTTAATGGTGTGACTGGTGACGGACATGTTTTAATGGTGTGACTGGGATCGGACATGTTTTAATGGTGTGACTGGGATGGGACATGTTTTAATGGTGTGACTGGGATGGGACATGTTTTAATAATGTGACTGGTGTCGGACATGTTTTAATGGTGTGACTGGTGTCGGACATGTTTTAATGGTGTGACTGGGATGGGACATGTTTTAATGGTGTGACTGGGATGGGACATGTTTTAATGGTGTGACTGGTGTCGGACATTTTTTAATGGTGTGACTGGGATGGGACATGTTTTAATGGTGTGACTGGTGTCGGACATGTTTTAATGGTGTGACTGGGATTGGACATGTTTTAATGGTCTGACTGGTGTCGGACATGTTTTAATGGTGTGACTGGGAAGGGACATGTTTTAATGGTGTGACTGGGATGCGAAATGTTTTAATGCTGTGACTGGGATTGGACATGTTTTAATAGTGTGACTGGTGTCGGACATGTTTTAATGGTGTGACTGGGATGGGACATGTTTTAATGGTGTGACTGGGATGGGACTTGTTTTAATGGTGTGACTGGTGTCGGACATGTTTTAATGGTGTGACTGGTGTCGGACATGTTTTAATGGTGTGACTGGTGTCGGACATGTTTTAATGGTGTGACTGGGATGGGACATGTTTTAATGGTGTGACTGGGATGGGACATGTTTTAATGGTGTGACTGGGGTGGGACATGTTTTAATGGTGTGACTGGGATGGGACATGTTTAAATGTTGTGACTGGGATGGGACATGTTTTAATGGTGTGACTGGTGTCGGACATGTTTTAATGGTGTGACTGGGATGGGACATGTTTTAATGGTGTGACTGGGATGGGACATGTTTTAATGGTGTGACTAGTGTCGGACATGTTCTACTGGTGTGACTGGGATGGGACATGTTTTAATGGTGTGACTGGGATGGGACATGTTTTAATGGTGTGACTGGTGTCGGACATGTTTTAATGGTGTGACTGGGATGGGACATGTTTTAATGGTGTGACTTGTGTAGGACATGTTTTAATGGTGTGACTGGGATGGGACATGTTTTAATGGTGTGACTGGTGTCGGACATGTTTTAATGGTGTGACTGGGATGGGACATGTTTTAATGGTGTGACTGGTGTCGGACATGTTTTAATGGTGTGACTGGGATGGGACATGTTTTAATGGTGTGACTGGGATGGGACATGTTTTAATGGTGTGACTGGGATGGGACATGTTTTACTGGTGTGACTGGTGTCGGACATGTTTTAATGGTGTGACTGGTGTCGGACATGTTTTACTGGTGTGACTGGTGTCGGACATGTTTTAATGGTGTGACTGGGATGGAAAATGTTTTAATGGTGTGACTGGGTGTCGGACATGTTTTAATGGTGTGACTGGTGTCGGACATGTTTTACTGGTGTGACTGGGATGGGACATGTTTTAATGGTGTGACTGGTGTCGGACATGTTTTAATGGTGTGACTGGAATGGGACCTGTTTTAATGGTGTGACTGGTGTCGGACATGTTTTAATGGTGTGACTGGTGTCGGACATGTTTTAATGGTGTGACTGGGATGGGACATGTTTTAATGGTGTGACTGGGATGGGACATGTTTTAATGGTGTGACTGGTGTCGGACATGTTTTAATGGTGTGACTGGTGTCGGACATGTTTTAATGGTGTGACTGGGATGGGACATGTTTTAATGGTGTGACTGGGATGGGACATGTTTTAATGGTGTGACTGGTGTCGGACATGTTTTAATGGTGCGACTGGGATGGGACATGTTTTAATGGTGTGACTGGGATGGGACATGTTTTAATGGTGTGACTGGGATGGGACATGTTTTAATGGTGTGACTGGTGTCGGACATGTTTTAATGGTGTGACTGGTGTCGGACATGTTTTAATGGTGTGACTGGGATGGGACATGTTTTAATGGTGTGACTGGGATGGGACATGTTTTAATGGTGTGACTGGTGTCGGACATGTTTTAATGGTGTGACTGGGATGGGACATGTTTTAATGGTGTGACTGGTGTCGGACATGTTTTAATGGTGTGACTGGTGTCGGACATGTTTTAATGGTGTGACTGGGATGGGACATGTTTTAATGGTGTGACTGGGATGGGACATGTTTTAATGATGTGACTGGTGTCGGACATGTTTTAATGGTGTGACTGGTGTCGGACATGTTTTAATGGTGTGACTGGGATCGGACATGTTTTAATGGTGTGACTGGGATGGGACATGTTTTAATGGTGTGACTGGTGTCGGACATGTTTTAATGGTGTGACTGGGATGGGACATGTTTTAATGGTGTGACTGGGATGGG